>VJOZ01046730.1:0-10121 GCA_009801055.1 Stichopus horrens | reverse complement strand
GACCATGTGGATTATCACAGCATGGGGGGGGGGGATAAAACTGACCTAAGGGCATGACAATTTGCTAGAAGTTGAACACCAGTAGAACAAAAGAAGACTGAAGTTGAAGTTAATTCCATTTTAACGAACGAATAACGGCATGCTTACTTCTGACCAATGTAAAGGGATGAAATGTTTCCAGGCCATCCACCAACATATTACACAAAATTTCATGTTTTCTTTATCTTGTTGTTTCTCTTTTAGTCAGCCCTTCAGCATTCGTTCAAATCTTCAACTTAACCTCAAATCTCTTCAAGAAATGCTTCTTTTGTTCAAGCTTAAAGAAATAAAGAACATTGATCAAAATCAAGCAAAAAAGGGGTCATAGCATCAACACTGTTGGAGCTTTTTCCTCATTGCCTGCATTCAAAGTGCAGAAATTATACTAACAGTGTAATAATTTTACCAAAATGTATATCTCTTCCCATTTATGTCCACTATTTTACCTAAAGTTGCATTTTCCCACAAAAAGACAGTCACCAATGAAAAGTAGGAAGTCACTTACACCACATAAACTGTTGCATCACAGTCTCTCAATATTGCTTTACGTCCACACACAGCATGTATAATCTGCAGAAAGGACATAGAACAACCCGTCAGTGTTTAATTAAGTGACTTATTCATGCAAGTGTTCAAGCAGCTGACTAATTATGAACCAGACAAATACTTAAACTACTTTTCGATATAGAGTGTTATAATATTGATTCAATACAGCCAAACTCTTGGTTTTTTTTTTTCTTTTTTGCTACTTCTTTATCATCATTATGTTATTTTTGTTGGAAACTTATGTACTGCAATGAAGATACTTTTTCGTGCGTGAAGTTTTCTTAATGAAGTGAAATGAATCACTAATATCTGAACAACTTTCCACCTTAGCAGAAAATCACAATGTAGAAGAAATGAAGGTCTTTGTATGTAGAGAAAGCTGTTGAAGGGAAAAAAGTGTACTTGCATCGAGAGATGCGTCCGAAAGTCCAAAATGGTGGCAAGGGACAGCTTTCAAGGAACCATGTGCGACTACTGTACATAGCATGTGTACATGCAAGCATCATGGCTTGATTGAAGATAATACTGACCTGGCAAAAACAAAAAAATATATAACATCATGTAGCAGAGTTACAAGAGTGTGAGACTTACACAGAAGGACCAAAGATTAAAAAAATATTTGCATGCAAATCAAGTCAATGTTAATGAGTAATAATCCAGTTAATATGTATGAAGTTCTAGGACCGAAGTCAATATGTGAAAGGATTGATTAGACATTTGTATACATCAGAGTGAAGGCACAGTATGTGATAGGAATTGTTCACATGTCTTAACTACCATATGTGCAGTCAATTAAGGAAAAGTGGCTTGAGTGAATGTATACCTTTCAGCAGTATAGTATGATAAAATGAAGTCCAGTGTATGAAATGAATTGCCATATAAAATTTAGGTCAACAAGGTACCATGAATAATTGTGTATTCATGTCACCTTCTTAATGTCTCAATTCCAAGTAATACTGTATATGGTGTTTATCAAGTTGAGGTATAGCCTACTCTTTGACAATAATGGAGTTAACCTGTAATAAAGCATAGTAACTCATGGAAGTTTGGTGAAGCTGCTACTAAGAAATGATGCTTCCATTAAGTGTAAATCCCATTAAGCTCTTCTGCAAGAAATTGATGCCAGTGAAGCAAGTATGATAAGTGTTAATCTAGTCATGTGACACTCGACTTTGAAAGTCCAAAGAAGTTTAGGCCAATCTGCTCAAGTCTCCAATGGACACATACCTGGAATGTACCAACAAAACCTGTGAGACCCTTAGTTCATATAATATTTGAGGCGATTGAAGTGAAGATGTGGCTGAAGTATGCGTGAGATTAAAATTGAACAACTGAATCTCACCTTTCAATATATATATATATATATCTTCTTTGTCATTTAAAGACCCCACTGCCCATGCCAACTTTATCAGGTAATATATCTGTTACAAATTATACAATGGATGCAGGAGATTATGTCTGTATATATTCAAGTGCAAGTGGTCCAATTTTCTCTGGGGCCCAGCGATGGTGTGAAGAATAATGGCACAGTAGATCAGACATTGATAGATTTCACACGACAATTTAATATCTTTTTCACCGGAAGATTTCAATAGAGAAGCTTAATGTGATTCTAGCATCATGAACGAAGTAGTGATGATAGAGTTATGTGAGACTGTGGCCATGCTTATCAACAAGATTTAAATGAAAAGGGGGTGGAGATGTTACCCTGTTATTTGTGTCCATAGGCAGGGAGCTTCCCTGGATTTTGAAGGAGATACATTTGAAAGTTAAATTTAGGCATTTCCTGTTGGATTTCCTCCTGTGCAATAAAGAGCTCCAGTTTATGATTGATAATAGTAAAGCTCAGAGCACTCTCTTAATTTTGTGTGGTACATGCAATTTCTAATCGTCATCCATGTAACTTACATTCACACCTGCCTCTACCCCGTGAAAAGGATTACTTTGAATAATGCTTTGATGCTAAGGCTGTTGCTGACAATTTAGGTGGGACTATGTCTCTTGCAAACTTTTGCAAATTGCCACAGGTGTACAGTACCCATGTTCAGCGAGTTACACAACCTCAAATCGGTGTCCACTGTGATGGGCACCAGAATGTGCCAGAGAGTTGAGAACTAACTTTCACGAATAGCGACCGTCAGTGTTGTAGCTATGTACAAAATGTTCTAATGTGGTTTACCAGACCTAAATGACATGAACTCTTTCGTGTTATGTTCCTTATATCTGTTAAGCCCACTGAATCTGTAAGTGGTGAACAAGGGAGATGTCTTTGGTGGCAGCTAGGTAGGTTCAAAGGAAGCAGTTACATGTAGCTTTCTTACCTTTATAAGTTGCACATCCCTGCTACAAGTCAAACAGCTGTGAGGCCTCCCCACTGAATTAAGTTCCTTTTTACCTTTAACTGTGGAGTGATACACTCAACTGAGAATGAAATTAATGAGTATTATTAGAGAAACATTAATAACTGAGACAAAATGAACAAAAAAAAGTCTGATGGTAACCATGAATGAATTTATTCAAACTATTGAGATGAATGTGACAAATAGGTAATGAATCACCAGCAGTATCAAAGTATTTATTAAGTGATGTAGGTAGTACATGTTTATTTATTTTCGTTTTTAACTGTTTTCGTTTGTTTTATGTTGCTTCACAGCATTATCACCGTGTTCTCCAAACCCATGCCAAAATGGTGGAGAATGTATTGTTAGTGAAACAGCACCATCTGGCAGAATGTGCCGATGTCAAGCACTATTTACTGGAGAAAATTGTGAGGACAGTGAGTATATCTTTATTTGCTTTTGGATACCCATCAGTCTGCTTCAGCTACTTCTTGACACAGTTGGTGTCGCTTGTTGCAGCATACGTTAGCAGATAATCTGATTTTTTTTACTTTTGATTCCTAGGCAAGGAATAGAAATTAAAGTTTTGCATGTGGTGAATGTGAAAAAATGAAAAGGTAAATGTCACTCATATTAAGAAAATAATACATGTATTCTTTCTGTTTGAAAACATGTCAAATGTAGATCTATGTTTAGTTGCAGAGAGTGTTAAGAGATAGATTTCGGTCTCATTTTCTTTTAATTTTTGGAACAATTTAATTAAAGTCCATTTTCTAGGCCCTCTCAAAACAACCACATAGCACAGCCCTTATCACCTTTTCTAAGCCTTCATAGAATTTCCCAGTTGCCAGCAGTTCCCTGTCAAGAGTTTCAAAGTACTTGGTTGTTTTAGTCACAGAAAACACTCCAATGGGAGGCAAGATGTATTCCAGGTTGCCTTTGATATGACTCCACAATCATAACAACAATTTGGTATCCAGAACTTTCTCTCAACTTCTGAAATACCTTTGCTAAACTGCCGTCATTTTTACCACAAATGTCATCAATTATTGCTGAATGATTGACATTACTCACTCATACCAACGCTCGGTAACATCAAACCCATAAGTGATACAGAATGCGGTTGTAATTCTTGCATTTGCAAGGGGTCAGAAGATTTCAAACTGCAAAAAGCACTGTGCACATAACATTGTTTAGAAGGAAGGCTCTGAGTCAGCTTATATTTGATACCTGCAGTAGGTGCTCTTCATATTAAATACAAAAACTCAGTTTCTTGCGTCTCCTCTTGATGGAGGTGAAACTCTTTTCAGACAGAAAGTGTCAAATTTGCCAAGAGTTTACTGTTATCTGGTGACAAAGAACCGTTTTTGCCGAATCTCATGTATAGCGGATCACTGTATTAGAATCAGTACAAAGACCCTTTCCTGCAGTTTTTTTCTTTGCTTTGTCACTGGACACTAAGTTCTGCATGTGACTGATTTGCCTAAATTGTTTAAATCATTTTCCAGTGACTGAAGACAATAACCCTCCAATCATTAGGAATTGTCCTGATAACATTTTCTTGGAGGCAGAGGGGCCACTTACAAATGTGACATGGATGCCACCAATTGCCTTCGATGTGGAGACCCAAGCTATCCTGGTTATTTCTCCTGGCCCATCACGATCGTTTCCTGTGGGAGTAACTCAAATCCTGTATAGATACATAGATGAGGCATCTAACATTGCAGAGTGTGCATTTAACATCACAATCAGTAAGCAAGATTAAAATGCTCTTTTACCATTTAGCCAGTTGTGCATATTAGTCTTCGACTGTTCACGTCATTAAATGCCAGTTTGAATTCAGTCTGTTATCTTGTTTTCGGAAATTACACCTAGCTTTGAATTTTATTATTTCGTTTGTATTGTGAACTTTGCTTCAGTTGCTGGTTATTGAGGGAAGACTAAAATAAGTACTGTAAATGCTTTGCAAGTAGGTATGCGGTATTGTAGGTAATGCCTCCCTTCAACTATCATGATGGTAGTCAATAAACTTTTACTGTCCTGTCACGTTGAACATGACATTGACAATGGCTGTAAAAAAAATTATTTCCTGACTCACAATTGTATAAATATACAATAATCAACCACAAGCTGTACACATTGCACAATGTAAAAGTAAATCAGAAATTTAAGAAAACTGAATTGCATACTTGTGTAAAGCTCTCCGATACTATTAATTAGTGAAACAAATGACAAAGGAAAGCAAAAACATTTCATACTACAAAAATGAAGAAAGAAAACCAAGGCAGATCGAGTTATATTATGAAGCTCATTAAGGGTATATTTGCATTGGCAATCAGTTTTGTTTGTACATTTCCTTGAATTTACACAAGGTGTTTTAGTGTATTACAAGGTAGAATTGCTGCAGTTGACATGCATATTTTCCTGGTTTCAGTGATAATCATAACCTTTTTAGTTAATGCTGCGTGTGTGTGCGTGTGCATGTTTATGTAGTACCTGATGCCTTACCTTGTAAACATGATATATCAAGAAGGGAGGCTTGACCAGATCTCATATTTGGTATATATAGGTGAAGCACATTGAGTAGAAGAACACTGTCGCTTTTGGTCGAAGTCAAAGGTCATTAGGGTCAACAGGGATCAAATTGTGAGAATATTGTAAACACGATATATCAAGAAGGGAAACTTGGACAGATCTCATATTTGGTATGTATGTGTAGCATATTGAGTAAAAGGACTCAATTTTTTTGGTCAAGGTCAAAGGTCATTTGAGGTCAACAAGGGTCAAATTGTGAAAGCCTTGTAAACTTGGTATCTCCAAGAAAGAAGCTTGCACATGGCACGTATTTTGATCGTTTGTATTCTAATTACAAAATACAGCCCCTCAATTAAAAATTTGGTGTATTTCTTAACTGTGGTACATATAGGATGGTGGACGTGTTTGTGTGGACATCCACCAAGACGATAATGCACACCATTTAAGTATTGCCATATACTCACTAGCACTCTGCTGCTAGTTGACCCCTTAATTGACACCTGCTTTGCTAGCCTATTCTTTTGATGGGTGGTGGAGATCAAATGTCAGTAGGGGTCAACATATCTTCACCATATGCAATATGCTAGATTCAAAGGGCTCGTAATTGAATCATAGAAACCACAATGCCTTTTGGCTTTGTTTTTTTGGTTTTTTTGTCCATTTTTTTTTTCTCCTATAGTTATTACTTAATTTTGGTGGAACATGTTTTCTTTGGCCTCTATGTAGTTACATGAGCCTACATAAGTTCATTGTCACCGATATGAGGGACCCTGGGGATTGCGACATGCATGCACATCACCGCAGCAAAATAGGCCACAAAATGAAAGGACATCCAGAGGATCTGTTACCTCAGCTAGTTCTTCCCCTTTGCTCCTTTTTCCTTCCTAACCCTTCATCCTCTTCCTCACGATGCAAAATAGATTTTGTGTTCCAAAAATCTATAAAAGTGGCATTCATATGGAAATTCATTAACCAGCAATAGGTCCATTCTTTTTTAATGTTTATATCGTATAGCAGCAGTGACATATTTTGTAACCTGTAGAATGTGATAGCGCATTAGACCATGAATGGGAAGATGAAGGGAGGGAACAGATTGCAGGAAGGGACATCCACTGAGACAGTTAATTGTTGGTTGGAGGCAGAATGGTAGTCTATACAGTTTGAGAAACACTGATTTTGACTAATTACCCTAAAGTGAGCTAGTAGTGTGCATGTCAGCCAAGTGTTTAAGAGAACTGGAATGGATAAGCTACTAGAAATTCATCAGAGACTTCCTCTGAAAATCATGAATTTTTTCTACGTTTGGCTCATTCGAATTCATGGTGATGAGAAGACATCAAACAAATTCTAGTTATTGTCATATTTGGTATTCATAATATCACCATATTGCTTGCCATAGAGGTATCGCTTTAATTTGCATATGTTTCAAGTACTTCAAACATCTAGACTGGGTTATGTATAACAAACCCACAGTGCATTCTTAGGTTCTGTCGATCCAATCGTAAATGCAACTTCCTATATAAATTACATGTTGCCCTTCATAGATGTTACTTTCAATCTGAAACCCTACCTTTAATCTTTCCCTTATCAGTGTAAAGTGATTTTCATATGCTCATACTGAATTTTTACTACACTCACACTGCGCTTATACTGAAATTTTCATGCACACATGTACTGAGTTTCATGCACTTACAGTGAACTCATACTGCAACACACAATAAGTCCCTTTAAAGGGCTAATTTATTCTTCATAAATTTAAAACTGTCTCCCAATGGCATGCTTGGTTTGGAAGTTACATATTTTTAAAGGAATATCGCATTCATTATATCTCATGAAACATTCTTTAAAGATATGCAAATTTGAAACATGTAAAGAAGTCTATAGTAAACTTTTGCAGTTGGTGTTACACATTTCTGAGTGTATGCAAAATTTCCTCCTACTGTATCAACTCACACACTTAACCTCAATATCAACAGTTTTGTGAATTAATTTGGTCATTCAACTAGTATACACAAGTTATAATTAATTCATTGTAAGCTTTTTGGTTCCAGTGCTAAAGGTAGCCTTTTTGCAATCATGATGGCATGTGTGTATATGTATAAATGTATCTCGTGTCTCGTGAAGATTCACCGTTAGATGTGAATGCGTTTAAATTGTACAGTACTCCTTGTTTTGTTCAAAGTTTTGGACCCTTTGTGCTCTTTTAATGCACTTTTAAACTCACTGATGCAGTAAGCAGGTTAATTCAAACTTAATTTGCATGAATGTGTGGTGTGAAGCCTCAACTAATGTTGTCACATTTACAGGTTGGCTATCTGAAGTTTGCACTATGTGCTCTTTTAACGTGACATATCGCATCTGAACATTTGATCAATTTCACCTCGATTTTAATGTCCATGCTGTTGACCTTACCGTTACAAGAAATACTGCCAACTTAATGTCTATAGCTACTGATGGAAGCAATTTTGTTTCATGTGCCCTTCGACCCCCTGTGGTGTCACCCTCTTCACCACTCAGGCGCATAGCCACAATTCTGTCATGGGGGGATTTACCCAAAAGACTAAGTGGAGCGCCACCATGGGTTTGCACNNCCCCTCAGACAGCCGGAAATGGCATTTTCCAGGCTTGTAAAAGGAATGCAAGTAGTTGTCATTTGAACTTTCGAGTAGGAAAAATCATGTCAGCATATTTTCTGAAGGCATTCGTGTTTTTGCCATTATTTTTTCTCAAGCTTGGGGGTTTCCAACCTTAAACCCCCTCTTGGCTACGCCACTCTCACCACTGCATATAATGCTCTCAGTTTTGTGCTCTGTTAAAGCACATCAATGAAGAACAGTCTGACAAGATGAGTAGCTGACTTTAGCTCCATTTGTAACTCAACATATATCCTTTTATGACTTGCAGTTCCACCTGATGTCAACCCACCAATCATTGTCAATTGTCCAGACAATATTACAGTAGCTACTGGAAATTTAAACAACAACCTGGGCTTTGCCTTTTGGACGCCACCAATAGCATTTGACCTAGAGGGTAATGTGAGCCAAGTGGCCGGACCGGCTATACCCCTAGGTCTGTATGGAATCGGTATCACTGTCATCACTTACAACTTCTCTGATGATGCTGGAAACACTGCCACGTGTTCCTTTTATATCACGGTCATTTGTGAGTAATTTTGTATTGCATTATTTACCTAAGCCCATTTGTCTAGATCCCTGTAGTTACTGTGGACTTGTCCACTTTTAATGTTTGTCCCTGTCATTTACAAGAAGATGATTGTTATAGTTGCATTGTTTGTGTTGCTTTCTGTCTCTCTTGTTCCCTTTTCTGAATTGGTCTGTCTGTCTGTCATATGTCTGTCTGTCTTGTATTGTTCTTAGCAGCAGTGGGAGGAGCATAGGTGCACCATTCCATGGGGGGGGCAACTAAGGCTCAAGTGGTACCCATCACGTTAAGTGACATCGTTGGAAGACTATCGAAGTGAGAGACCAACATCAGTTTGTACAGAGCATACCAGAAAATTTTTCCTTTTTTGTTGGTGTATGTATGTCATCTAATATTTTCATTTGCATTGCTGCTGGAGGACAAATTCCCATTTTTTTATGCAGATGAAATAAATTTGTCTTATCTTAGTCAGGGAAATATCATTTTTCAGCTTTTTTTCTTTATGCTGTAAGAGTTAATTTAAAAACATTGTCCACATTGTACATTTTTTCCTCACATTTGTTATTTGTTTCTCTATTTTCAGTGATTCTGGCTGAAGTTCGTGCAGACTTTGACGGTGACATCCAGTTGGACTGGTCTCAATACTTTGACAGAGAGGTCACCGGTTTTACCATAGAAAGTTTAGTGAATGATGAATGGATGGAGCTTCGCTCTTTGAGCGCACTGACCAGGACGGACGTAGTCAGTGTGGGGATTGCAGACGGTGTACGTATAATGGCAGTGGTAGCCAACGGCACCTCTAACCAAGATGTAGATCCAGGTAATGTAGTGACGGAACTGTAATTTCGACCTTATCTTCCGCTCTTGCCGAAAGGAACATTGGAAAGCAAATGTTGCATTTGGGATCATTAATACCAAAGTGACTAAATGCAATCCATCTCTCTGCTGCATAAATCAACTTCTTTCCCTGTGTGCGTTTCTCTGAGAGAACAATGTTCAGTAGTTGTAGTGTGAGATCTGCAGCTGCCCACCATTCGTAGCTGTATTCATCGGTAGCCATTGAAATAATTGAAACCGTCATCTCCTGCAACGGTTTTTTTTTTTCGTTTGACGTAAATGTCTCATTAACAAAATGTTCTCAAAATATAGCATTCTGCTTGATTTTGGCGGATACTTTACATATACGAGTGACAGAAGAAAGTAGGTGCCTGTCCATGTAAAAACAAAATTGTTCATACACTGAAGAGGATCGAAGTCTTAAGCACATGGTTTTGTGTTGAATTATTTACACATAAAGTCTAAACTCTTATATCTGACTTTAAGTGTGATAAATTTTGATTGCAATACAAACATTGCAATACAGACATTTTTTAAGGCAAAATTGTTGAATTGTTGTAACTTTAACCACTGAAATCGCCAGAGCAAGAGAGGGAATCTCATTTTGGGTTTTTTTTCCCCTTGTTACCCTTTTGGTTTCAATCATAATCGTAACTAGTTTGT
>VJOZ01046635.1:0-14027 GCA_009801055.1 Stichopus horrens | reverse complement strand
ACTTGTGATGTTACACCAGCTGCACTAATTGACCATCCTTTATATATCTTTGCAACCTTAATCACCTTACAAAAAATCGTGATAGTTTTAAAGTTGTGATCTAAATTTTCACAATGTTTCCAGATCAATCTACAATAAAGCCAAGCTACATTTTACTGTCAAATTTTAAGGTCAAATACCTATTTCAATTTCAAAGAGCAGCAAATACTTCCAGCAGTAACTTGCTGATGTTACCTGGCATTTTGCAACTTTTTTTGTTGTAAAAACTGAGAATCTTTCTTGACCAGAGAAGGGTCTTTCTTCAAACAGCAGTTATGAATACAAAATTGGAACGAGGTTTGATGTGCCTGCAGTGTAAAATATGTTTTCTTTCATTAATGATCCCCCTTAAGTTGCTCAAGGAATCCTTTGGCCTGTAACCTCAACAAGAACCCTTAAAGGGATTGTGTAACGAAAACCAGGAGGATGAGATTACGTTTGATCTCAACTTTTTCTTTATTTTTAAATGTACATGTGAGGTTGAATATGGTAGTAGTACATCTTTGACTGAACAAAAATGACAGTAACTACTTTCAAAAGGAAAGAGGTTGGCATAAAAACAGTAAAAACAGAATGAGAATTGATCTTTGAAAATTAATGGTCCTAACTAAGAAGGCCTACATAATGTATATGCAACAGGAAAGGGCTCTTTGGTGCATCAAAAACACACTACTAAAGTCATCGCTCCTTGGTTGGTATCGGGAATTGCAGCCATGGTGAAAAGAAGCACTATCTTTGCAAATAAGCTATAAACCGATCACATCAAGTGGTGTCAGTAATCCTGAATTGTTTTGACTAACTGAATATTCAACACTACTACAGTTTACTCCTGATTGGCTTGTTCCAATAAGCACATGGTTAATTTGAATGAAAACTGCCAGCTACTACACTGTTGTACTTTACACTTTTTGTAATTATGTTAGAAGAATTTGAAATCATTTGAATCCTATTTATTTTCCCAAATTATCTGAAGGTGCACTTAAAAGTCTTTAATACAAACTTTTGGACAGGAAATTGCCATGTTGCTTACACATGCAATCACTGTAAATAAAATGGGACAGTAGTTTTCCTAATCTACATCTTGTGTCAATTACCCTAGAATTTCTAGAGAACATACATATTAAACAACTTTACACATAGATAGGTAAGAACTGGATAGTTCTTAGCTAAAAGACAAGAGTTACTTCCCTAACCTACAGTCCTGGAAGATTTCGATGATACAAACCAGATAAAATCATTTCATGTATTNNGAAAACAAATAAATGCCATGCAGGAGTCTTGCAATGATGAAATTTCTGACATAATGAAGGAAGGCCATACTTTGAAATCATGCTAACTGATAATGACGATGATATCTATGATTCTTCTAAACTCCTTTGTGACATTTTTCAAGGTCTAAAACAAATGACATACTTCTAAGAGTATGACAATTTACAGCACTGTATCAAAACATCCTGTTTTACAACAGTCTTTCAGCAGATCAAAACCTGATCCTTCTACAACAAATGTCATCTGGAAAAATACACAATTACTAATTTAAAATCTTCAGGGAAATCTAAAGAAGCAGTTGTGTCTTGGAGACATAATACAAAGACAGAGATCTGCCACAACCTTAAGGTAATCAAGGAGAAGTTTCCTTGGGGAACACACGAATCGACCGCGCGGCTAAAACCCTCCACAAGCACTATGAGCCTCTGTGAGTCACCATCAATTCTTGCAGGCCCCCTTGAGTACTTCTTAAAGATTACATAAATAAGTGTCATGTCAACCTTGCTACAGTTTCTTTTGCCAAGAGGAGAAAATTGTAATCAGATGAAGAGGAAGGGAGAAAAAGGATGCCATCTCTGCTATTACCATGATCAGCTTTAACATCAGCATTCATTAATAACACAGCTTGCAGTATATATAACATACCAGTCAAATCTTAACCAGCTGTGATAGGATGAGGATAGCACACAGCTGAATAATTAACAAACCACTCAATTCAGGCCATCCAACTGTTTGAAGAACCCATATTTGAAAAATGATAATCTAAAAGCTGCTTAATTATACATACAGTAATATAAAACACTAAAATATGACCCACTTAAAAAAAAGTTTCAACTCTGACATGCTAGATGATCAGAACAATAAAGAGACACAATTATATGCAGCAGTGTACATTTAATGAAAGCACACATTTAAGTGAATGTACTCATCTTTTAAATTTTTTTTTCCATGTCATCCTCCCAATTTTGGGGATTATTATGCATGATACCTTCATAATTCATCTGGCATTTAACACACACAAAAAAACTATCACTTCACAGATGGCTTTGAGAATTTTCATGCGGTCAGAGATTGAAGTAACTACAACTGTGACAGTCTATGGGTTTGGACCTTCTTTTTTCAAATGAGGTGTTAAGTACTAATTTCACAAAACAAATCAAAGACTTTAGCAACACTTTGTACAAAACCCTGTTCAGTATTTCAGATAAATAAAAGAAATATGATACATCTTTGTCTAATAGATAGTCTATATTAGAAGTGAAAAAATCATGCAGGGTTCCTGCACTCTCAAAGGAATCAACCTTTATTCTTTTCCATGACTTTCCCAGGACCAAGTATAAAATTCCCATGATGTTCCTCCTGACATCTCGCATAATAGCATAAAGTTTTCAACCATAACAGCAAAACTGAGAGTAATATGAGGTGAAGAGAATAATAAATTCTGATATTGCAAGTGAAGTAACATTTTGATATAAGTGTGAAAGAGCAATGTCATCTGAAGAAATTGCAATGACTTTTCCAGGCCTTGGGATACTTTTCCAAATTTTCATGACCTTTTCAGGTTTGCATTACCGTGGGAACCCTGTCAACACCATTTAAAGCTAACCAATGATTGTCCCCTTTGAGATATTTGACTATAGGTGAAGTTGCGATGAAATTAGGGAATTTCTTACCCCATATTGCCTAAGGACTCATGATCTACTCCAACATGACTGACTGCAGATCTATATATATTTATTCAACTTTCTCATTGAAAGCAAGGTACTGTACATTATCTGCTCATATCGTAAGCAATTCCAAAACCAAACATTCAGATAACTGCTAAGAATCTGCCTAAACCCAAACCACCCTACCAGCATGGCAACTTTAACCTTTGCATTATTTTTAGTACTGATTTCAAAACATTGTAACAATGAAGTTATTGGCTGAAAATAATCCATGCCCTGTCCCTTTGATATCAAACTGATATTTGTAAACAACAACACTGAAACAAAAGGTGCAGATAAATGTGGCCGAATCAGTGAGCAAACATCTAGCAGAATAAATAATTCTTTGAAAATTAAAACATGGAATATGAAGTTATAATAAAACACTATCAGTAAAAATCCAGACTGTGTGTTTCAATGACACCAGGGCAGCATGAAAACTGTACGTCAACAACGAATAGGAAAAATGACTTATAGACAACACAAAACATGAAAGGATGTGCGTGCATTTATTTGTGCACTGTGCATGCATGACTACTTTGAACTGCTTGTATCAACTTGGAAAGTCTACTGTGGATTAATAGTGATAAAAAAAGTGAATAAGAGATGATGACCAAAGTTTTCTATCACAAGTTTAAAGGTTTCATAAATTCAAGTGGTTGGAGAGCAGTTTGCTTGCAAATCCAAGCAGCAAGTAATTTTTAAAGACCAATCTGAAGTTATAGACACTGAGGCTATCTTTGGACAAATACGATCTCAGTGGTGCAAATCTAACAGATACATAGTAAATCAAAATCATGGTAAAAGTTAATGATGGTATGAAAAACAACATGAAACAACTGAAGGATAATACCCCCATTGTGGCTCAACCCAAAGCAATTTCCAGTTGGTCTATGTGTTCACTCCCATAGTGTACCAAATGTTGGATGGTGGAAAGGGGGAGGGGGCATTCTGATCTCACATACTGATAGGCATGGGAATGTTTGATAAATGCCAAATAGAAAACTGTTAAACAAGCTATGACTGAGCGTACTTGCCACTTCCAAAACAGATAATATTGTTACCTGATATATTTTGTGTTCAGTTGTAATGATCTTCAGAAGTGATTATTTAAGGCAGGTGCCACATACCATCAATCTGTTTTTTCAAAAATCATGGCAAAACTATAAAACTGTCAGATTTGATAAATAAATCTGAAACTGTCAAATATTTGATAATAGTGCTCTGAGATTGGTCAAACTTGCAATTTATTCTTGCCATTTTGCAAGAAACTGTCACACTGCCCTCCAACACTGTGAAGTGATGAAAACATGAAATTTACCTAGGAATAGTGGTAGCAATCTTATAGTACAGCTGCTGGTTGGCTTTCCGTCTACATGTACCGGGAGAAAATGGCGGTGTCAGTTAAAAATGAAAAGTTTCGGGAGAGAAGAATAGGAGAGATTTGAGAAAATGGCAGAAGAGGAGTAGAGGAGTTAAAGGATGACAAGTGGTCATTATGATCATCACTAAAGGATTTTGAATCTCATGTTTCTAATATGAATGTGGCATTTCCTACACAATGGGGGATTTTGGAAGATAAGTGAAGAAAGAAAATTTCCTTTTCAAAATGTTCTCTATGAAGGTTGTGTTAAATGAAGAAAATTCTGTCAGAAATCAGAAAAAAAAACAAGTCCCTTTATGGTTGTCTGTGAGACTATGAATGATTCACAGTAGAGTCACTGCAACCAACCATTTCCACAAATTGCATATTCATACATCACCTGTCAAATATTTGAATAAGCTCTTAACCATTCCTTACAGTTACCACAAAGAAAAAAGATAGCTTTGATTGCTGTTTTATTAAGCTGTTGGGGTGAGCTCATGGGCTTTTAATAGTCATGAAGAGAATTCATATAAAAAACCACAGAAATGTAAACTTTTACATTGAAAATGTTCTATTCAACTTTTGTTTATGTAGCAATTATTCCCAGTGGCTGCAGTTACAGGTAATTGGGTTTAAAGGAGGACCTGCTGGTCTGGAAAATGTTTCTCATAACACTATGAGCAATTTCTTTTCATATCAGAAGTGTTGCATGGTATAGCATTGCTCAGAAGAAAATGGTGGCAAAAATACTGAAAATCATTAAAAAAAAATCTCCTTTCAAGACAACAACCACTTGTCATTTTAGTCTTCTTTCTTCCTCTCTGTTAATAACAAAAATCTACAAATTTTCTGTGAGAGTCAAAACTAAAGTGAGCTGTTTGAACTACATGCAGCTAAAACATGCAATAGGAAAGAACATGCAGAGCACAAAGACAGAGAAGAAAATACAATAAAGTGTTCCAGAGAGACCAACATTTAATCAGATATCAAGCTGCTGTCACCTTCCCTTGGGAAAATGTGGCCATCTACAAAACTGAACAGTACTAAAAGTAATCATGGTTTTTCTTCGAAAACTCAAAGGTTTTTCTTCAATTCTTTTTTCTCTTTCAAGTCATTGTATCTTTCCATCATTTACCATGTTGATTACTTATCATTATTAGTTTACCATCACACAATAACTGCTCAAACTTTGTTGAGTTAAGGGAAGTTGTGTCAGATAGGTAAGAAAGAGTATAAATATTTTTCAGATTTTGTGTGTTTCTGTTGGTTTTGTTGTTTGAGGGTATTTAATATGAATGACATGGAGACAAGTTGTTATTGATGGAGAGTACTTTGTAATAAATTCAAAGTTTACCGGTGGAAGCCATTCGAATTGCTCCCCTTTTTCTCTAGGGTTCTCTGTAAGTCCTTGATGGTTTTTCTGGGGTCAAACAAAACAAAAATATCAACAAAATGTTCAAGACAACAAGAGGAAAAAAGAAAACAAACATGCAGAGAAAAAAGAAACAAACACCATCACAACCCCAGACAAAGACAGTTGAACTTGAAAAAGAGGACTTTCCCTCCTCTGCCAATTCCTGTTAAAGAGTGATACGTTGCCACAAGGAGCATTTAAAAAAGCGTCAAGTGCAAGTTACTTACAAAGTCAGATATTCATGTATGCCTATTACATGACCTGTACAACTGCTTCAAGAGCAATTTTTAAAAGGAATTATTTACCTCTATTACGAGGAAACCCAGCAATTTATTTTTGCAACTAATCCTTTCTTTAACGTAATGACTTTCAGGTTAAACAGGATTTACAGAACCACCCTTCCTCTCAGAAGAAATGCTAAAAAAAAACATGTTATTGATCTAATACAAGAGACTATGACTAATAATAGGGATCAAATACCAAAACAATGTCCACATGCTCTTTCTTTTTTTGCAATTTTTGAGAGATTATCAGGTTTTCATTTCTCCATGTATTGTCAAATGTCATGTGTGTTACCAAAAAGAACAGGATAGTGGCAAGAGGGAGAACAGAGAGACAACAATCTAAAGTAAACAAGAAAACTATCAAATTTATGTATGGAGCCAACCACCCATCAATTGTAAAGAATTAAAAAACATGTAGAAAAGGAAATGCTACAAAAGTGAAAGCCACAAATACATGGAAATGTATAAGAATAACCTACAATCTCCTATCATTCCCTAAACATTCTTCCTTCTGTCAAGAAATTTCTTCTCCCACTATATTTCCACTCCCGTCCCCAATCAAAACATGCTACACATTTCTATCTTCACGAACAAAGTCAGCCATTTTTACAAACCCTCTGTTGCAAATATAGCTGCACCCAAGCTCTTCAACTGTTTTGATCTATCTTTCCTTTAGGCAGTTTATTCACTTCTGTATTAACTTGTGCTGAATTCAGATATTTAGTGTAAGCAGTATGAGGACAGAAAAAAATGTATGAGAAAGAGAGGAAGATACATTAACAGAAGAAAGTGTAAACAATGGCATTCAGATAAAAAAAAAAAACTGAAAGAAGTAAAACTACAATGAAAATCTAAAAAATTTATAGGTTAGCAAAGAAAGAATCCATCAATGAGAATTAGTGAATGTATGAACACTACTAAAGGGACAAAATGATTAATATATGAGACATGACAAACACACAAACGGTATATAAAAAAAAAAACAGCTGCTTCAGTTTGCGAAAAAAAATAAGTTGTCAGCTATCTTTTATTTACTTCACAAACATAAATTTCTTAGTTAAGTTCATGTAATCTTAATTCTATAATCAAAATTCACAGCATTTGTTTTTGGGGTCTCTCTGTACGGAATGTACCAATAGATTGGTTCTGTGCATAATAGATGTGTTTATTCTTTGTATCAATTATTGGTGAATAAATCTGTTAATCAAAGTCATTTCTATCTCTGTCAGATTAAAACTTTGAACAAACCCAGGTGCTTGTCCTGTTTTTTTTTTCAATTGAATTCACAAATTCTACAAACCTTCTCCAGAAGACAAGAAAGATAACAGCTGCCACCAGAAGAATGATTATCAAGATGGCAGATATGGCACCAGCTATGATGGCAGTTGCCAGGGGATTGTCATAAGCACTTCCTGAAAATCAAAAGTAAGAATAGTGTTGTTATGGTATGAAATTTTCAAAATGACACCAGGAACACTTTTACCTCAACTGCAAAATGACATCACAATATCATAGCCCTGGGTAAGGTGGAACCAAATCAAGCTACGGAATGTGAACAGAAGTCACATTGCAGAGCTAAAATCTAAACTTACTTCTGACAAGAAACTTATTTTTGTATAAATTAAACTGAGTTCATTACAGTTAAATACAAACTTAAGGTCTGATTTCTTGTTCCCATGTATATTTAGTGAGTGATCCAAATCTGTTGTAAGAAACATTTACTTTTTCCCTCAGGTGCACAGATGATATTGTTTGGGTCATTTCACAAACAATATCAGAACCAAAGTCTCTTAACAATATTGTTTGCCGATATCGCAATACCACAACAACACTTCACAAGAATACCACAATTTTCTTTCATCCTGCACAACAGTTAAAGTGCATGATAAAGCGACTTCTTTATACACAAAAACTGAGGTTGCATCCACTTATGGTCATGAGTTAAATCACTATGATCACAGAAGCAGCAAATTGGTTTGAATTTTCAAAGTAAATTGTTCACCTGTCTCATCACAATGGTATTCTCATTTGCTATGCTTGACGAATTTGGTTACCATTTTTAAGTTAATTACATTTCCTGTGTGACATGATATGGACTAGCTATACTTTCTCAATCTGTCACCCTTACTGGAGTTCTTGCCTTGAATTTTCAAAAGATCAGAATGCACTTGTTGTTGTGCTGAGACACTGAGCTGGGGGACGAGATAAATATCCTCAAACCTATACCTTCCAGAGCATAACTCATTATACACACACATCTCTTTCCATAATCAAGAAAAGGTCGACATACATATTATCAAATTATGCAGGTAAGTTTCTTGAACAGAAACAATGGCTATTAAGAATTACTGTATAAGGGAACTAGGTAAACTTCTTATCATGACTGTAGATTTCACTGCCACCAAGCATTTGATGGGTGTTCTGAAAAGACACTAATCAATCTGTCAATTAAAACCTAGGCAGGGCACACTTGTTCACAGTTGTGTTCATTTTCAGCATTTTGACTTATATCTTGGTCTGTTACTCATTCAACCCTGCAGCAAAATGAAGACATTCTTTTATGCAACAGAATTTTATAATTCACAAACAGTATTACTCAGCTACCTGTCCCCATATATGATACATAAAATGTAGTAGCTCTCATAATACCCACCTTACTGTAAGTGGTTGTTACATCTCACTTACCTTTTGTTGTCACTATAATTGGAGGTTGACTATAGACACCTCTACCTAATTCATTCTTGGCAGCTACCTATTTGAGACAAAAAAAAAAGAAAACTTAAACACTGTATTATCTACTTGTTATGTATGGAATTTCAGTCCAAGATGTACAGACAGTGGTAATTACCACCCAGCCAAAATTGTATAAGTAAATATGTCACACACATAGTACTCTTCAGTAGGAAATGTGGGAGTAACCATAATGTAAAATCATTCTTCATAATAAATACTAAGAGCTATATCTATATCTGTAGTCCACATTGAAAGAGAGAATGAGATCTTAGTCACAATCTGACCCTTGTTGGTCCCAAATGAACTTTGAAGATCAACAAAACAACAGTATTATCATGCTCAGTGTGGTACACTGACACATCAAATATGAGAAGATTCCAAGATCCTACGCCTGTGATATGTGTTCAAAAAATTTCCCACACAGCAGACACCAACTGATTCAAAATGACCTCTGATTTCAAAACTGGTTCTTGTAGTTGTTGTTTTACACTCACCTGCTACTTATCATCAACACTCCCCCCCAAAAAAAAAGCATGAAAGAGAAATCATGGCTTCTCCTGTATGTCCAAGAACAACCAGAGAGAAAGTCCTGCATTGAATCACTTGCCATAATATGTTACTGTGTATGTACTGAAGGAGATGCTGGGATGTGTTGACATTATTTACATCAGAGCACAGTAAATGATGTCTGCAGACACTGACAAGTGTGGGTGTGAACTAACAACGTGACATTTAGCTTTGTTGTTATGCAAGAGGAAAATAAATACCATGAACACAAGCATTGATGTCAATCTACCCAATGTGAAAACTGGGCATCAACCGCACTCTAATCAATATTCAGAATGACAATCTGTAGCTGTATATATTTCACTTTCAAACCTCAAACTGGTATAATACATCCCTATTTTATTATATACCACAAAATGAATTGTAACGGTATTGAGAAACTTGATGTAATGATATCGGCTGCCCAGATTACCCTCCTCCTCATCCTGCTCTAGTGCTATATATCTGTAAGTCACAGCAGCTCTTCAGCAGCAGCTCTGCTTCTGATTTATGGCAAACTATCCATCACTTAGAGTTAATGTAGCATTGCACCTGATCTCCCCTGAAGCAGAAAACACTGCAAGTCAAGCAGTGAAAGCCTGCTTCCATGGGCTGACAGGCAGTAAAGAAACCTTGTCTTACTAAAGCACAAACTCTTTGTCAGGTTTTAGAACTGACTTCCCTGTGATTTAAATTCCTCATACCACAACAGATGTTAGCAACATTTTAGGCTTAATGATGTAGGTGACATCATTTTCTATTCTTAACATACAGATGCTCCTAGTGGCCATATGGCCAGCTGATTTAATGCCTTTTATTCGGCAATGTCTCTAAGGTGATGCAAATAAGTTGCAAATTCCTATTCTGAAGCAGCTATAATGTTTGTTTTAATTTACAAGTGGCTAACTGTGAGTGCTTTCTAGCTTTTTCTGCTACAATTCAGACAAATTTTTTGGTTGCACAAAAGATGAAATAGGCTGCTGTTTCATTGCGCATATGCTGCTGGTTGTATTTGAAGATGTTTCCAGTTGCATATGGACATATCTTGCTACAACACATATGATCTGTACTTCTTCTGGTTTGCTATCATATCAGCAGTACCAGCTGTAATTGGATTGCTTGCCATTGCATGTGTCCTTTGTCCTTGGAATGCTTTCTTATAGAACATATTATCTGTAACTGGACAGATTTGCTATTAAACACATCAGCTGTACTTGGTCTGCTTTGCTATCATATTGGACACATCAGCTGTACCTTGGCCTGCTTTGATATTTCACACATCCCCCAAAATTTCTTGGTTTGGGAATTTGCTAGCAACTGCATTACTGTAATACGGTAATGCATAGGTTATATGAGGTGGGGGAGTTCGTGCTGTGAATTGTCTGTTCATGTACTGCTTTGCTATTTCACATAGTAGTTGTACTTGGCCTGCTTTGTTATAGCACATATTAGTTGAACTTGGACTGCTTTGGTATTTATACATTAGCTTAACTTGGAATGATTTGCAAGATCCTGGCTCTGAGGAGCCGAATCTTGGGGAGCCGGCTCTTCCAACCGGCTCCTGGAACCCCCGGCCTCCCGGGAGTTCTGTGGGAGTACATTCCGTCGAGCGTCCTCAACTGCGGTCTCCTGTGGAAGGTCGGAGCCCTGCCGAGCCAGTTCGTTGTCCCGAGGGATGGAGCGCCACTCGGTAGCCGAAACCGCGGGCTCCTGGTCTGTCTCCCAGGCGCCAGAGCTTAAGGCTCGACTGCTTGGTACCGACCCTACCTTTTCTGCAGCCCTAACCTTCCTCCACCTTGACTTGGCCTTGTACTTACCTTTTGGCCTTGTCGCCAGACACCGGGAGCCTGGAATCCCGAAGGACCAGCGACTATGGAGGGATCCTGAACCGCATCCAGCCGCCCCCTAAGCCTCTACTGCCGGCCCTGCAGCCAAGAATGAACCTCGGACCACTGGGCCGGGAAAAAGGATATGCACCATTCACACAGGTTAGATCTCGTGCAAGAACAGCACAGGGGGCACACTGACTGCGAGTCACAATCCCTCCCAGGCCGAAATTGATTGCATATTGAGCAACGTGGGCCAGGAGTTGGAGAAGACATTGCCAAATCCAAGGAGGGGTGTCATTCTACTTACGAGAAAAAACTTCCTAGCACTCTGAAAAACACTACAAAATTTTTACGAAGGGAGCTAAGGAAAACGAAAAGTCAAGCAAACTCGAACTACAATAAGGTATGAACAAACGAGGTGGCTAACGTTATGCTACAAATAAAATGCAAAGCAAAAATAACGTAAGCAGGGGATTGTACAATTCCCTTTAGGGGATTGCAAAATATGTAAAGTATAGGCTGCAGGAGCTAACTGTGCAGTGGCACAACAGAATAACTGTCCTAAGCACGCTGCATGAAACTGAAATATTTAATTTTAAATTTCTGTGAGAAGCCAGAATAAAATTAAGAAAAATATAGCAGGCTAGAATGCTAAAGTAATAAGGAACGAAAAACGTTAATACTCAAAATTTTCCCAAAACAGCCACATTGCACAAGGCAAAAACAGTGTAGAACTTGAAAAACACTTTGACAGCACTCGAGCGAAAGGCAAACGAGGGTGAGTTAGGCTTTAGAGGGTGTGGTACTAGAATTGATTTAGAGGACGATTTGAGCAAAGGTCAAATGACGCATTAGTGATGCAAGGGGTAAGTATATGTCTACGATGTGAATTACAGTAATACGGTAATGAATATGTTATATGAGGTGGGGGAGTTCGAGCTGTGAATTAACTGTTCATGG
Source organism: Stichopus horrens (assembly GCA_009801055.1). NCBI lineage: Eukaryota > Metazoa > Echinodermata > Holothuroidea > Aspidochirotida > Stichopodidae > Stichopus > Stichopus horrens. The sequence continues at coordinate 1,881 of VJOZ01046635.1, read as the reverse complement.
ACTGCTTTGCTATTTCACATAGTAGTTGTACTTGACCTGCTTTGTTATAGCACATATTAGTTGAACTTGGACTGCTTTGGTATTTATACATTAGCTTAACTTGGAATGATTTGCTATTGCACATGTAAGATGTACTAATACTGCTTCGCTATTGCACATATAAGATCTAATCGGACTGCTTTGTTATTGCATGCACTGTGTAAGTTATGAGTATATCAGTTAACTGTGTTCTATAGACTGGACTCATTAACCATATCACGATATCGGACTTTCAAGACAATACACGAGACATTCTCACAAAACCTTACCTCAAAGATGTATTCCACTCCTGGCTGAAGTCCTTCAATTGTTTTTAATTCTTGGTCTCTCCCTTGAGATGTTTTGTACTGATACTTGCTCCTCTCCACTGTCTGGTCGCTAGGACGATAACGGATCTCATATTCCAGAATTTCTCCATTTGTGTACATAGGTTGACGCCATTGCAGTTGGATTGTTCTCTCTGTTGAATCCTTCTCAATGACAAGAACATTTCTGGGACTAGATGGCACTATTTGAGAAAAAGAAAAAGAAAGCACTCAACTGTAGTTAATCTTTGCAGGATATAATGTGATATAATTGCCACATTTTGGCATCATGCTAGATGGATGGACAGTACAGTAGGTAAGTAGTAAGTGGGTAGGTAGATGATTAGGTTAGTAGATAGTAGTAGTATGTAGACAGGTACTATAGGTGAGAAATGCAGACAGTGGATGGGTGGGAGGTGGTTTTTGTATGGGTGGGAGATGTTGTAAACCCCAATCCCATCGCAAATGCAAAACAGCATTCGAGAGCTCAAGGGCACTGTGATTACTTGTGCAGACATGCAGTAAATTATTAAAGAAAGGGAGCATTTTGCTTTATTCTGTTTAATTTAAAAAAATGGAATTATACCCAGTTCTTACAATGATTCCTGAATGTTGATCCCCTGGCTGACACAGGGGACTGAGAGATCAATTACCTTCTTTGGAACATTCTCAAACTACAAGTACATGGAATGCAAAAAGGGCACAGATAGATAACAACAGTCTCATTGCTGCCAACAGCATTGTACAATGCGTTGATGGCGACATGAAATGAGTTGATGGCGGCGTGAAAAACGTTGGTAATGACAGCATAATTATGATTCATGATCATTAAGGAAGGGGTAAATGTTATTGACAACAGTGGAAATGTAAGAAGCAATGGGATAAAAGTTAACAGAGGTTTGACAAGAGACAGTCCCATGCAATAAAGGGTTAGCAATGGCGTATACCCTGTACAGAAGTTCTTAGCAATCTCAGCTCAGATGGCAACTTACCACCGAGAATTGACTGCCGTGGTATTGCAGTCAAGAAAGATACAATAAACAACGATGAGATTAGCAGCAGAGGTGGCCTGACTTGAGCTGACAGCCTGGGGAGAGGCAGGGTACCCTTCATTGCCACTGCAGCTGATAGATGTGTGCTTATATGGAAAGTATTTTGATATTTTTGAGATGACTATCAGGGACTTCAAATTTGGAAAATAGCAGCGTTAACTCCCATGTAAGCCTGTACTGTGTCCCAGTTGTATCGTTCGTTTTAACAGTAAATACAAACAGAAGAACTAAGTTAGCTCCTAGTGAGTTCCAGTCGGTTAGGACATTGAGGAATAAAAAGAAAGAAACCAAGTTGTCACTTTAACGTAGAAACAATTGAACCTTTCATCAGGTTACTATGTACAGACAAACAACCAAATGCACTTTCTCAAGGCCCCATCAATCACTACGAAAGACTATATGAGATATAGGAGTGAGACCTTACATGCATTAAAAGGATGGTCTAGTCACGAATATAGCTTTGATATGTTGAAGAGTAAGTTAAT
>VJOZ01046623.1:0-14099 GCA_009801055.1 Stichopus horrens | reverse complement strand
CCCCTCCCCCCCCAAAAAAAACAAGTCACTTTGGAAAATGCTATCTTCCGAAACATTTTTTTTTCAACCAAAGGAACAGGTCAAGTAATACGAATTGCAAAGGAATTTGTGTTTAGAGCGTAGCTATTGACGTAGTCGCTTTTTTCTTCTACTTTTTTTTTTCTTGCCTCTCCTTTTTCTGTCTTTCTTTCTTTTATGAAGTTTACCTCGCTGTGTTTTCTTCTTACTAGATCCCCGATTGCATTCGTTTACCATACGGTAGCACCTCGGGGGAATATACGTCCGTTCGTGCATTGACTAGCTACTTATAACTGCCTTCCCCCTGAAGGCTCTTGTGTGTTGAGAACTATACTACAAGATTCTGCTAGATATACCGTTGATTGATGTACAACGACTTTTTATAATTCAACAACAACACTTGTGCATGCTTTTGTTTTAGCTTAGTTTTTATGTCCCGGCGTATGTCCGAAAGGAAGTAACTTTTACTTCAGATCTTTTGTTTTTACTCGCTGTTGACGGTAGTTGACGGTATATTTGAATGAGTAGTTGTTGCGATTGTTTCTACTTAACTGAGTTTTTGCTCAAGTTCTAACATATCGGTGAAAGAAAATTCGATATAGTTTGCAACATTTGCAATGCGTACCCTAAAGGCTGATTTTTTTCTTTTGTGAATAAATGTACTTTTGAGAAAGTTGAAAGGTGAAAGGGCTTGGTCAATTCATTTTTTTTACTGCAGAAGTTCTTTTCTTCGTTCCCTCTCAAAAAGGGCAAAAGTTACAGATTCATACTAAATCAACATTCGATTCGTTGAAAAAGAAAAACAGTAAATAGTAAAATGAGCAATACGTCACAAGGGTTGGTAATAGGCAATTGAACTTTTTCTCGCTGCTCAAAAGCTTAACTTAGTTGCAAAATACCCCATAGTAAGATTTCCAGAATCGTCTTTTAATCCATCTTCACAGATATAATTAATATTATTACTATCATGTAGATATTAAGAATAACATTTGGCGTTTTTGGAAGACATAAGAGAATTTCATCTAAATCAAGTTGAACTTTCAGAAATTTTGTAACTGATCGATGCTGTTGCAGTGTTTACGTCCATCAATTTATGGGCCTTCATCATTAAAGTCACATACATTACTGGGTGATGCGATCCATTACTATAGGTTCTCTTTCATCCATTTGTGATTATGATCGTTTGTGATCCAAATGTGATTCGATGTTTCGAAGCACATCGAAGTATCATCCTGAAGAGGACCATGTAACGTCAGTAACTCAATGAGTGAAAGTGTTAATTGAAAGATCAAAGTCCTGAATAAGAAGGCCAATTAATAAAGTATGGTTTCTTTAGGTTTTTTTTTAAAGGCTTTCGTGCACATCTGTATATATTTTTTCTCATATTTTTGTTCTTTCCAGCATTACTGATAAGGCAGATTACTACCACGAGAGCTGCTAACGACTTTCAAGGTAAGTCTTCGATAACCGTTGTGAGGAAAATGATTCCAACCACAGTGAAAAGAAAAGAAAGTAAACTCTTTTGTAACAGATTTTGAACACGTCTTGTCGCTTAAGTTGAGGTAAAAACAATTAAGTATAGAAGAACGATCAACGTTTCATGTAGTCAAATAAACGCATTCCCTAACACTCCCACTTCCTGAAGCGTTTATCATTCTTATGTATTTTATTGTCTTCACTTCAACAAAAACTTCTTTGGTTTGTTAATAATTTGTTACAAAGCATTACCATTTAACTTTTTTAACGTTGTAGGTTTACTAAAAGAGTTAAGATCTGGCTTTATAATTACTGTTCTGTGTGATCCTGTTCACTATATGACACAAACTTGATTGTTTTTGGTCATGATTAAATTGGAATCTGCAATCCACAAATCAGCCTTATCACAGTTTATGGTTATGCCAATACTCCCTGACGTTCTAGCCAAGGATTTGGCATTACTGGCAGTATCCATCGACGTGGATAAGCAAGATGTGATTATCGTGACCTCCCTCAATGATTCATCGTTTGCAATCACTTTACACTGCAGACTCAAAATTTCAGGAAACGACCTCTGTTTAGTGCTTCGCGCAATCATGTGTTTCGAATGCACGGCCCGTATAAACTATACGTATCTTAAGAATTACGTGAAGAATTGAAGCATACATAAGCCTACGTATAATCATATATACATGTTTCATACATTAGTGATACATCAAAACAATCACATATGTAATGATACATGAACACACCCGTGACATGCATGCACATGGCTTTACACAAAATACGTACACCCATATATTAAGGCTACACACAGGCATACGTACTGTATACACTCCCTTATCATTAATTACTTTCCAATTTCTGGCAAATATCTCATCTAATGTGATTCCCGGAGGGCTATTTTTTCTCTCGTTTCCTCTCTCTATTTCCCTCTCTCTGTCTGTCTATCTGACTGTCTAATAAGCTCCTTAAGATTTTTCCAATTTAATTCTCAAAATCCTTCAAAAATCGTGCAAGTCCTTCGGGATTCTAAATACAATTTGTACTATCCAAAAATCACCTGTCGTTTCGGATTTTCAGTATACTTATTGTTCAGTATATAGATTTTGTATAATCCTGTCAAATTTCAATAATTGTCCCTATGCCCAGATCGGAAGATCAATTTTTACAAGAATTTCTAATTTTTAATTCCACTTGTAGTTTTGACTGGCTTGTCCGATGCGTCTGTTGATTGGATTATTAAATATCTCCAGCTCCTTAAATTATTTAAAGAAAAGGACTCGTCCATACTTCCTGATACACTGTTCGTTTTCATTCCAGTTCATGCCTCGAAATTGAGTGAGAGTTTGTAAAAACAGTAACAAATGCAGCGAATATTTACAAAAATAAGAGTTGAAAACAAATTAATTACAAGTATTATGATTATTATTTTACTTACTTATTACTAGACGTTTTGGACAAAAATTGTAGTAAAAATTTAAAAGAAAAGTCTTGACAAAGACTTGATGTCGTCTATAATATTTGTTATCAAAGTGCAAGAGATGAATATTAAACTACTATTTTTATGGTATAGTGTGTTCCTCTGTTGTCCTACCACCCACCTGGCACAGAAAAGATAATTGTCAGACTGCTTTAATTTTGGTGTATACTTCACGTAAGCCAACCTCAGGCTCAGGTGAGTAGACATTAGAAGGGAAATTGATAGACTGAATAGCTTCTACTGTATAGGGTAAGCAGGTGTCTTTTCAAATCAATTGTGGTTGGCTTACACCAAGTACAAACTGAAGTTTTGATCAGCCCTAACCCCTTATTCGACCAACACCTCTGCTAAACACCATCATACCCCCAGTAGTGTTCTGCTATTATTTCATAGCGATAAAATATATAATTTATACCAGTCAGGAAAGTTCTACTATTACTTATTAATAATTAAATATATCATATATACCAGGCAGGAAAGTTCTGCTATTATATCATAACAATAAAATATATCATTTCTACCAGTCAGGAAGGAGGTCCATGTAAATCGCAGAGGAAGTCTCGTGTGAGCATTGACTGACGTAGCGCAACCAATTTTGGCTAGTTATTAATGTGCAAATAGGCTGATAGACGGTAGATCAAGCACTGTATAATCCAGATAAGTACTCTCGTTTCCTCTTTGATTAAAGTGTTACTTTATAATGTACACTTTTCATCATATGCGTTCGGAATTAAGTAGACGGTATGTTTCACGGTGCCAAGTCATTTCAAATGTTTATTCGAGCAAAAAGGATATGAAAACATTTAATTTTTCACAGATGACCGTGCTTGCCAAAACACTGAAACCAAACCAAAACCAAAACCAAAAAATGTTTAAAAATGATAACATATATATGGAAAATGAGTTCAGTGCTGAAAAAGAGGCCCATTTCAAAATGTTCAAATGTGTGTTGGTGAGACTAAATCTGAGCACGCGCCTCACTTAAAGACGTTATGTGAATGTCTAATTCAATTAACAGTGCAATCTTCTGTTTGGTAGGAAGCGAAGAAGAGTTCGATACTTCGTCTGAATGTGTTGTTCCCTTTATCAGCAGTTGAGTCGCTAAACAGAGAAATTCCCGCGGGAAATCTCGTCTCTGGAAGATCTCGTAAAGTAGCTTTAGGTCGAACAAGGATGGCGATAAATCACCACATGGATTTCCCAGCTGAACATTGGATAAACGGTCGCAAGTGTTCCGCTTGTCACATACAAAGTAATTAAAAGCAAAACCGAAGCCCACAATCGGACACGGAGGTTAGATACCGTGTTCCTTATCTTTTGTGTGTGTGTGTAAGGGGGCAGGGGCTCTAGCAACAAATACTATTGTGCGATTAGATTAGCTTTCCATAAAACAAAACGAAATGTCTCAAGTACGAACACTGTTATTACGCTTATAAAAGGTCAAAAGTGAATGATTGAGAGAAATTGCCGAGACCTCACGTAGGTTGGATATCGTTAATGGTGTCCCTGGTAGATTTACCAAGATTTTTGCATCTGCTCCCCAAATTGGATAATAAAAAAAAACCTCTGAAAAGCTAGTCAAGGTCAAGGTCAAGGTGTGAAAGATTCTGACCAGGACCATACTTTATTAGACATCCGACTTGAATCACAGAGGCAAATCCTTGATTATAAATTAATAAGTGAAATAAAACGGCTCCCCTTTTCAACATGACACTAGGTTACACGTTACAACCGTGAATGCAGAGTTGGTCTCTCCTTCAAAGGTTGACCTTATGTCGTATGATGATGTTATTACAGAGACGAGAAATCTTTGTTACATCAACCAGGTTCAGATATGTAGGTTTTTTTAATGAACTAATGTCATGTGTGTTAATTTCTATTCACCTAGGAAGTTAAATAACACTTTCTCACGGCGTAATGGTTTCTGGAGTTCCGAATTGTAATAATCCTGTCTTTGTGTATCGTAGAACACACTGCAGACAATTTGTAAACCATCTGGACATCTCTCGTGGTTTTACGATCAAAATGATTAATGGGACGTAGCAGACGTAAATACAAATGTTAGTAGTGATTCACGTGACCTCTCTTCCAACCATGTTGTGTCCTATTTCGGGTGAGAGGGAGACAAGGGGAGGGGGCCTCATCGCACTAAACCTTAGTCTCGTGAATGTTATTCAGTGAGATCTGACAAGTGAACATCTTCGTTAACGAAGAATCAAACGTTCTTAAACACGAATGAGAATTCCAACAATAGAAATGTGTACCGTCCACAATACTGCGCACAACAACGTTATAAATATACCTCATATACGTGTATCATACCTGCAGATGATAATACACTTGTAGTACACATGAAACGGCCACCTATATGCATAAACATATGCTGAATATGCACGCGAAAAAATAAAAAAAATACTGCTTTACAGACATGCGAAAACTAAACACTCCCACGAGGCTACCAATATGCCTTCTGTATATAGACCATTACATTGCGCAACTGCATGTATGTGTAATCTATGATTGTTACATTTTTAGATGGTTAACTTAGTATTATAGTACTTTTAAGTGTTGGAAAGCGGTCATCTTTCCCTTATGTGCTTTTGATATTGAAATCTTTATTTATTACTCATCATTACCGTGCAACCTCAAAGTCGTCAAGAGGCTTAATCGATCGTGTTTACAACTTATGGACTTTTTTTCCTGAGTACACAACAAAGGTGATTAAAGTCATTCGCCACACTAAGGTAGAGATTTCAGTACAACGTCCCAGTTGACAAAGACATTCACATGTCACACGGAAGTAATTCTTCAAATGAGAGCGATTCCGTCTATTGAGAGAACTTTAGGCCTACCATTAACGGTAATATTGCAATAATCACATCCAATTCATTGATTGTATTGCCATCCAATATATTCAATAAGCGCAAAGATTTCAGGAGGAGATTCTCCATTTCACCCTTCGTATTTCCTTTTTTAATCTGAAACCCTGTGAAAGAAACCTTAAAAATCACTTCCGCTACAGACATGTCCTCCGTAAAGGAAGTAAATTGAATGTTATGTCCCCGCGTTATTTATCTGGGAAACTCCCAGATTTAAGGTTTGTGATTATTCACTCCAATGTGGCGCCTCCGTCAGATATGCCAGGCCCCCAACTTCCCCCCTTTCGTGTCAACCAATTAACACAGTCTGTGTATACATCCGATCGTCAGGCTAGGTACACAATTAACAAGAACCGTTTGTCCGCACCACGCGTGCATTCTTTGCCATTGTGTCAAAACAATTCTATGCACGTAGGACTATTACAGATGTAGCCAGATCGGTAGTACTTACGTTACGCATACGTATTCTCTACAGCTCAGCAAGCCATGGGGCGATTACTGAGACCACATTGTATTTATGGAAAATCATCTCAGATATAAAAAGGATTGCATTTAGCGTTGTAATGTAATTTTTGCATGGTATTTTAACGGTGGAGGGGAATAGTCATATGTGTGAAGTATCCATACGTATGGTTGTTGACACCTACCTAAATTTCTTATAAGAAAAGTCTATGTCAGTTGAAGTTTTCTATGGCTGAAGTTTCGACTTCAACTTCGTTTCCAGTCGAGTTCAGTAAATTGTGGTCATCACTCTCATATACTTTTTTATTTTTTCAGTTGCCATTTAATTCTTGTTCGCCTTTTACGGTTTTATGGATTAATAAACACTGGACACCTACAGGAAGTATGTAAAGCGGTCTTTGTCTCACCCCATATCCTCCTTAAGAACCTCAGTGATATATTTAAAGAGTGGTTGGAGCCTTATCACAAGTATCAATACGATGCTAATTAGTGTTAGGTAAATGAGCAGAGCCGACACGAGGAGCTGTGAAGAAGCTATCGTCTAACAGATTTAATTTCAGAGTATCCTTTCCCAAATTTTGTCTGGTCCTGTAACATCTGAACTGACGATGATTATTAATGAAGCTATAATCGAAACAGTAAAAGTGATATTGGAAAATAAGTAAGGTATTTTGAATCATATGAAAGTTTCACACAAACTGCAATATCATGTCAGTTTGATACACAGAGAATAACTTAGAGATTCCTTCTTTCCTAGATGAGCCCACTTCCTACAAGAAAGAAAAAAGGAACACATAAACAAAACAACAAAACAAACGTGGCATTAATATCACGTTCCAAAGTAATGGGCAAGGCTTTGGGAGCGTGGCTATAGGCATGGAACCTGGTATTTCCTTAAGGAAATGAACTACTGAAAGGGACTAAGTCATACACATAGCTTATTGATGAAACGCAATGTCAACCTCTGGGGTGGTATGATGGCTAGGTAAATGTCTGGTAAGGGTGAACACTATTTTCTAAGGGGAGGCATTTTTGTTTTAGCAAGTTGGTTTACATCATCTGCTGAACGTGGATAAAAAAGTACATACTTAGACACTGTACATTGATTTGAATGGACTTAAAGCAATGTTTGGCATAAGTTGTTCAAAACATGTCCAGTTAAGAAACATAAGGGTGAAAATAAGCGAAAAATGAACGTTTACCTCTATTTGTAGGAAACGTTTGTTTTGTTCCCAACTTGGACTTTCCAATGGAATTCACTAGCCCACAGTGAGCGATAACCTACACTGTGCTCAAGATGTATCCACATGAATACTGTCATCAAGGCCAACTGTGGCGTACGCCTGACTATAGCCTACCCATAAAATTATAATGTTCAGAGATATAATTTTATAACTAATATGCCTGCTATTTGTAACTCGATATAACTCTCAACTGCAGAGGAATAAATTAAAAGTTATAATTGAAACATGAGACATATAGTCGATGTATGACAGTCATTGAACCCATATCTCAAAGGAAACTTAGACTTCTTATGATTTCTTGAGAAGTCGTAGAAAATATTGTAAGATCAAGAGGAATAATATTACCCGGTCTGCAAATACAAACAGAGTGTAACACTGTTTTGTTAACTCTTCGTCGAGTAGGTGACCTCTATTTCATTGGGAGGACAAACTTTCCGTTCAAATAATATTCAAGTAATATTTTGATATCACTGGGCAACATGTAAATTAAATATATATATACATATATACCCGTCATGATCTTTAAGTCGTGTTCCTTCCTTTTTCACCGAGAGAACTGACATCTTTCTCGATTCAGAAATTATTGTTTAATTGTCTTGTGTTACTCCATGTTCAATACTGTAAGATGTTTTTTTTGGGGGGGGGATGGTTTCCTAGCCATCAGAATATTCGTGAATTTTGCCTGGTTTTGGGGTTTTATTTCATCTTCCATGCCATGTTGCTTTCATTCAGTGAACCACTGAAATTGATGTGCTCCATACTAAAGAAAGGACGACCCATAGTGTTGCAGCAACAAAGCCATCCAATGGAGATCAATTTGAGTCTTAAGGGTGATTCTAAAGGGAGGGGGAACTAAGATTATACATCACTGCTATCACGGTGAGGAATCCCAAAGGAGAGCGCTTCAATGGAAAATGGTAACAATTGTTTCAACAATTTAGTCCCATAGTGCCCTGACTGTATTACGTTCACAATGATAATGAAAGACATCACCCATGACCTACTTGTAGATCTTTAATAACCACACCTTTACGTTTCAGTTCACATAAAAAGTAGGGGAGACAAGTGAGTTAGTCTCCATGAAACGTAAGTGCAAAGCCCGCCCCCACATCAACGCCCATGTATAATATCATTTTCCGACTACGGCAAGTGTATATTTAATTACGTTCAAGCATTTGGCATGCTATAAAAAAGCGGTAATGCTGAATGTCTTTAACAGTCACCAAAACAGTGCACAGCAAACTCTGTGATGACCAAAATGATGTCTACTTCCCAGAGAGCATTGTTTCAAAAGACTGATGTATGAGCTGAAAGTAATGTGGATGTAGTTTCATCTCATGACTCCCTTATAGCTATTTTGTTACTATGCTGGCTAACGGGATTAATAGTATCATATTTCTATAAAAATATAACCAAAAGAAATTCCGACCGGAGGACAAAGACGTCGAATATATCAGGCAATGTCATAAGTAATCTTGAGATTAGTTTCAAAGCGTTACGTGCCAGCACACTCGTGCCTGTCAACACGTCATTAATTAATACCAGACACTCTTAACACATAGAGACCATCAACGTGGAACTGTGACTTGCATGTATCGGTGATAGTTTCTCTGTGAGATTGCCAACCTTACCAAACTTCTGTGACATTTCCAACCTTTTTTGTTTCAAGTAAAGGTGTTGCACAAATTGCGGTGCAACTCACTAACGATTTCGCTCTTTCCACCAGCAGACGATGCTGTGTCTTTGCCGATGCAATATGTCTACCGATACAATTATTAAGGAGTTAACGAATCCAAATGCGAAAAGCATGAGGACGAAATTCCTTCGGTGACACCAAAACGTCGAATCAAGGGGACTCTAACTTCCTACTTCGACGCATCTTCACAGTAGTTAAAGAGACTTTCTTCGTGTAGTAACTAAGCTGGAAACGATGAATTTGTGTTCTTTGTTTGAGTGAACGGTAAGGTGATATTAACCAATTGAGAGCAAATGGCAAAAATGCTTCTGTGACAGTTTTGCAAAAAGACACTGTGCTTTGAGTTGATCGAGGTGATCGAATTATCGGTGTTTTAGAGAGAATAAACAAGAAAAATCACTCATTATATAGACACACGCTTAATCATAAAAACATATGATACCTTTTGCTGTCGTTGATAGTCCCTTTAAACTAACATCGATCACACACTGGCGTTAACTACGAAATATCAAAATGAAAAGAAAACACCAGTCAAGGCAAAGTGGTTATATCTCAGCAACCACAGTAGTGTCAGTGCTGCATGAACCAAAAAAAAAAATAATTGTCACAGCAAACCTTACGCTAGCATTTAGCAAGTGTATACTGTATAGAATTCGAACAGTAAGAACATGTGTCCAGAAGACAAGAAACAGTCTCCGTGTGCAATACCATCGCATAATAATGCCTCCGAGGCGTGGAATGCCGTTCTCGGAAGACGTATGAAGACCATCTTCTAGCGTTGATGGGACGGGAGAGAAGTATGTTTCCCCCCGGTCTTCCTCTGTAAGCCAGGTAGCGGCATATTGTATTGTGGGAGGAAAGCGTATCTGGAGGCTTTTCTTTTTTATTATCGTCAATAAAAAAGGCCGTCTGGTCTCTTGGATTTGGTCTCATGCATCTGCACGTATACTTAAGGCAATGACTAATAAAATAAAATTAGCTATATGAAATGTTTGGTTACTTCGGGTAGTTTAAACATAAAGTAACGAAAGGTAGTTGGTATATATATATATAGAAAAGTCTTCTTTTTTTGATTCACATGTTGTGACTGCTGTAGGGAATTAATTTGGGAATTTCTTTATTTCATATTTGATAAGAAAGACGACAACTCATTTCATTATGAAAATTACTCTATACCAAAGAGAAATAATTAAAGTGAGCGCTCTAAGTGAGTACACGAATTCGTTTCGCTGTTCATACATACTTAACACAGCGCGCCACTGTAAATATCAATGAAATGTCTATAGACCGTTATGCAATTAATTGCTTTGAAAGTTCAGTAACGACAACGCACTTATCACTTTGCTCGTATGCGACGATAAAAATGAAAACAAACTATATACGACCTCAGTCATTAACGGTTTAAACTGTCTGATACCATCAATTAATTTGAGTCGACTGGCATACCATTCATTTAGAATCCCATCTCACATAGGCTTTCGTAGATGGATATTGAACGATTAGACTAGCGGAGCAGCATAATGGGCTTTAAATCGGTATGGATATATTCCGATGAACTCAGACACTTACTATCTAATGAAAAAAAAAATTTTTTTTTTTTTTTAAAGTTGGATGGGATCATAGTGTATAGATGCTTTCAGAAATATTGATGCCTGGATGAATGATAACATATTCCAGTCTCTATAGCTCACAAAACTCTTCCTAAAATGGAAAACTGTGATGCGCCTTCTAGATTTATAATTTTTAGCCTTTATAAGCCCCTTTTACAACTATTTATCTTATATTTGTTTCGATTAGTAAACTTTAAAATTCTTAATTTAGATCCTTTCTTGGTTATAATTTCATTTCATATAGGGATGCGTAATTGGTACTTAGGATCTGATCATAGTGTTTCTCTGCATTATCATTATTTGTAAGGCAACTGAATATCAGCTTCACATTGTGCACCATTTGGGGGTTTTAAAATTTTCAACAACAAAACAAGTCTGATGTCGTTCCAAAATGATGATTTTTCTTCGTGAGTGCGAACATATGTATGTGTGGTCTGTGTTTCTGTTTTATTCTGGTAATGAGAAATCATTTAATTATCACTTTTGACCTGCGCGCACGTTGCTTTTTTCTCTCATTCGCTGTTTAAATTAATATCAAATAAGTAAACTATTCTTTCTAAAAAAGAAGAAAACAATGAGCAGCTTAGAGAAGTCTCCCATGTATATCCATCAAAGTTGCTCCATGTGATGTAAGACGTTTTACATTTACCCACACGGTGAAGGTTAAATCTGTAAACGGTAGGCTCTAGTTCATTAAGATCATTAAAAGTCATTACTTCTTCAGTTAGGCTACTGTAGCAATGGATGATAACTGCAACTTCACGAAACGTCTAATAAAGCAATCAAACTAATGTTTTTTCTGCATTAAAAACTTACCCAGACTACATCCGAATAAGATGAACTAAGGTCACTGTATTGTTTATCATGCAGAAACGGTTTGTTCCCGTTGCTTCGAAATGGCGTATAAATCATACGCTCTCCGGAACTCTAAAAGACGGTACCTGGACAATTTTAATACTTTTCATCTCTCTGAACGTGTTTTGTAGCTGGTACAGTTGGAATCGGAATGTGGATAGACATCGGTAGTTATTTGCCGCCTCATAAGTGGAACAGCGATATAAAGCAAATGGTAACGTGTTAACCACGGTTGGATTGAGGAATTCGAAGCATTGCCATAAACAGGTTAATACGAAGCTGTTTATTTCATACGAACAAAAGCAATGTATAAGTAGATTTAGTTCGAAGAGCATTGACTTTATCTACTTTTTATTTCATTTATGTAGCTCTTAAAATGTTTTGATTTCTGGCATTATAATTTGATTTTCGAATGATATATTATTTTATTATTTATTTTATTACCTTGACAGACTAAAGGAGACAAAAATGTTGAAATTGGCTTAATTTGCCAGTAACAAAGAATGATAAGTGCACAAACTTTTTTTTTACTGATTGATCAGAGGTGACTATAGGATACTCTCATTCGACTCATAAAACTTTATCTTTATAGTACAATTAAGGTCGAAAGTTCATAATTGATCAGGCAACTGAATTCGAAGTCTTTTCTTTATTGTTTGCTATTAAGTGTTTAATCTGTAAAATATACATACTAAGACGCTGTACAAAAATACAAGATCTACCATGACACCCGAATAAGAATTAAGATGATGAAGGAGATGAAAATACAAGCAATGTTTAGAAGTAAATACAAAATGAACTATGTAAAAAGAAAGAATACAACAAGTAGAAGTCATTGCTTCATTATTACTTCTCTTCAAACAATTTCCCTTAACTGTGAAACAGACATTTCTTTGTATAAAAAGTAAGAACTCTGAATGCATTTATAAGTGTGAGTTGATCCTAGGGATTGTTATTTTCTGTTTTGAACTATTTCGAATAAGTTTCCCTATCATCCATCACACATTTCCAATTATTAATTTCTGTTGTTTTTTATTTATTTTATTTGGGACATGGGTTTTTCTTCTTTTTTCCTTCATTTTCATTAGATCTCTGAGAAAATATAATTTATTACCCAATATGATCAGCAATGATTTCATTATGTTTGAAATCTTCATCCAGTTCAACTTCACAGTCAGTTTGACAGTGCGCCCCATTATAAAAGTACACGCACAGTTTTATTAATGTGAAATGGACTGAATGTTTAGAACGGAATCGTTCCCAAGGGGGCCAATCGAAAAAAAAAGGAACTCGATGATAAAGTGATTGAGGGTAGCGAAATAAGAATGTTTCTTCAATTAAAATTCCCAATAAGAACCGTACGGCGACAAAATGGGCACGAAATGTTCATTAGCGTTTCGGGTCTAGGGGAACAATGAATGTTTTGGAAACAAAAAGTTCTTGAAAATTTTCCAGTTAGTTTTCAAACTTATTTTCTTACGTTCACCACACTATCAAAATAAAAATAACAGTTAAAAAAATAAGAGTTTATTACTTGTTGATATTTTTATTTCCAAAATCTCCATTTTTATCCCTCTCGGCCTTTTCTTCTCGGGTATGTTCCAATCAATAACTATGTATAACAT
Organism: Stichopus horrens; assembly: GCA_009801055.1. Taxonomy (NCBI): domain Eukaryota; kingdom Metazoa; phylum Echinodermata; class Holothuroidea; order Aspidochirotida; family Stichopodidae; genus Stichopus; species Stichopus horrens. The sequence continues at coordinate 751 of VJOZ01046623.1, read as the reverse complement.
TGTTTCCGATACAAATTAATTTTGAAAATATTGTATCAGTACATAAGGAATATAACATCAGTTAACTAATGTTGACATTTCAAAGGGAAAACAATAAAATCCAATACGGCATAGGTGCGACTAATACAGTCGCACTATAGTCGACGTGTGAGGACTCTTAAAACATACAGGTATAATTACAAGATACTATTAGTTTGCACTGTGCGGTTTTGGTTCTGAGCACATGAAATGGCATGAGCCATATTTGGTATGTTCTGCTAATACATATTCCAACCAACGAAAGGTAGGAGGCAAATGTTGACTAACTCTCTGCGATATTTTAAAGCACATTTTCATCAATTTACTTTCATTATAATTTTACCGCAGATGCTTCATCTTCAGCAGATGACTCTTTTAACGAGGATTCTATCAAGAGGATAGGTATAAATTCGAGGCATTTTCTTTTTACTGTTCTCAAACCATGTTTTGAAAAATTGATTACTACTGCATACTTACACTGAGATTTCTTTCTTAGTAACTCAGAGCACGTTGCAGCTAATCAAACTTTAAATATTCTCACTAGCCATAACTTGCATGATAAAAGTTGATGTAACCGTCCAAAGATTCTAGTATGCCTATGTATACGGCCGCACCACTTATAATCCTATAACATGAATGTCTCGCTATCAAACAGTTATGTATACATCATGTAATATCATACGTGATATCTTGCATGCATGGCAACGTATATATATCTATATATATGTATATA
>VJOZ01046567.1:0-13925 GCA_009801055.1 Stichopus horrens | reverse complement strand
GCATGCATGCATTAGTGAAATAGAACATAAATGATTTTAACACCGATTCGTTGTTCACTGATACAATGAAGAGTTCCATTAATAATGAAGAAGCTCGGTACTTCACGAACATTAATTGTTNNTTTTTTTTTTTCATATTTTACATGAAAAATGTAATGTCAGAAGTCATGAATTAAAATTACCATAGCTTTCGAAATGACTTCGCCTCATGTTCATGTAAGGTTATTAATGTAGAGTTATTAATGTGCGGTTATTAATGTGTAGGGTTGTTAATGTAGGGTTATTAATGTAGGGTTAGTAAGTAGGGTCTCACTGACTTGCTAGAGTTAACCCGTGTCAGCCTATACCGCAGTGTCGTGGGGTGAATTCTGATTGCCGCTTAACTTGTTTTAATCATAAAGGAACACAATAACAGATTATACGATCAACAAATTACGAGGCATTCTTACAGCATAATTGCGATGTATACCGTACTGTTTATGCACGGCATATGTACTACATGCAGTATTTCATACATTATACGCTATATGTAATAAGTTATATGTACACAAATGTACAACATATTAACAACATCACAACATACGGTAAGAGACTTTCGTTGATTGATTAATCTTCATACGTATTCTACCGTCGTTTAAAGACAATTCTCTCTGTACAGAAGGCAGCTAGGCTCTCATAAAAAAAAATAGTTTCTTGTAATATTACGTTACACTATACTTCTTTCCATTATGGCGCCCGGAAGTACAACCCTTACTTTTCAACATTTTCAGTTTCCTGCCATAAAGCAATCACTTCCCTATGATTAGAAGATATCTTAGGCCCGGTTTCGTGATTTGTCATTCATTTCAGTGAACAAATCAACTTGAAAGCCGTGCATTTCTTCCAGGAAAGAACGATTAGCTCACACCATGGTCAATTCTATCCTTCTCTAAAATTCACCAAAATTGTGTTTCTACTCATTTATGCAAGGTTCACAAATAACCTATAAGATCAACTCCAAATTTCGTATAAGATTAACTTCAAATTTCATATGTTTCTCTTTTGTAATTCATGTGATGTCACCAAACATAATGGATTTGTACTGTTCCTCTGCTAGCCTGTCACATGACTCTCGATAACAATCGAATTACAAACATCATGGGCAACCTAAACAAAGGCCGGGTTGTCCAACATTACAATGAAAACAAACTAGGTCTAACATTAATTTGGAAATGGCAAATATCTCTTTTCAAGTCTAAACATAAACAGCAATGAATGAGGTAGTAATGCAGCATTTTCAAAGATGGGGTACGAAAGAGAAAGGGTGAGACAGGGATGAAGAAAGATGCTCTCACCGCAGAGGAAGTTACATTCCTTCAGTACAGATCTACAACGACGGCGAAGATGAACTTTTGGTAGAAATCGATACCAGATTGGCTTTGTAATAATTTCTGCGGGGTAAAAAGTGTTCCATTTCTACCGTTACGTCATCGACCTATAATAAGAGAACGCAGAGATCGCACAACGCAAAGAACGTATAGGCCTTTAGACGCAAATAACAACAGACTGCCACCTATAATGTAGAAGAACAACAATACCGTTGACGTAACGCCAATGTGCCTCTCCTCTTTTGACGTAATGCATCGAAATTCTGTTGAATGGAATACATATAAGCTTCCCCCCCACACCCCAACCCGGTACGAGTTGACCTCGCATCAATTCCGGTCGTTTGGACAAAAAGGCCTGTTGCCGAAAAAAATGACAGAAATGCAATTACTACTTCTATTTTTTTTTTTTTTGCATTTTATTGTTATTGTTACTGTTATTAAGTTGTGGCAAATATCCCCAACACGATGTTAGCCGAACCATTAACATTCAAGGCAGCGTTGTGTCTGTTTATTCGTCGCGGCACGACCTCTTTCGACTATAACATTTAATAAAATGTTACCTAGATTTTCCATGACAATTACTTGCATATCGTACGACAGAGGAGAAAGCAATTGCAGAACTTAACTGTATTCTTTTTCTTCTTTTTTTTGCCGGTAAACCTCAAGTTTTTATTGTTGAGGTAAGAAAAGTACATACGGCTGGTGTTTCTATTTGCTCAGAAACTTAGCCTACGACGTAGGCAGACATTTAAATCTAGTTCACTCAGTTGGAACAGGCGATGACGTATATTTTCGCGGGAACCAACGCACGAGGTACTTGAATATTCAACTGACATAGTCTGAATATATTTGACATGGAGTCAGTGGTTGTCATTATGCGGTGTCTGTATGGACTATACTGATTTGGATAGGTTGGCTTGCCATACGCCCTATCTAGTATGGTAGCCTCCGTAGGGACAGCCAGGTAGCTGTGTCAGGATTGAGATCACTGTCTTAACGTGACCTTACCGCACGGAAGTTAGTCAAGGATAGGTCACTGTGCTACGTCGAATGCCCCCACATGACCCCAAATATCAAACGAAGTGTAACTTACAGAGAACTCTCAGTGGAAAATGATAATGGTTCTGGTAAACATTATGGAAAGTGGGGGTGGGGAAAAGGAAACTGGTTATAATTAACATTATCAGTGAACACATGCATGTGTCTGATATTTCACTGGCAGAATATCATGGCAGTGGGGACCTCCATGCCTTCCTTGCAGCAGCCATGGTGTCTGGTGGTATCGACTTCAAAAAACTACTTAGGTAAACCAAACTATTTTATGTCATTTTCTCAGCTGCACTTCACTCCCATCACATCCTTGAAAGAAAAAAAAACTTTTCAAAACACTGGATCTGACTTGTAATATTCTTTTATATCCTGGTTGTTAGTGAAGTATATTAGACCAGTTTACTACTGAACCTTGTCTACCAAGTTAATAGCATGCTCCACTTGAAATGTCTCTCACGCAATGAGTAGTTAAAAATGTCAATACCCCAGTAATAATATATATGGCAGGCAAGGATCACAACGGCTGAACAAATTAGGAATGTTCTGCCTTCAATTTCAGTATGGTACTTTGGACTTGCTGTCAAACTGGGGACAGAAAGGTGGAGGGGGGTGCAGAGGGATAAATATGGTGGGGAAGGGATGAGAAATATATTACAAATTTTATAACTTAAGGTATACATGCAATTGTGCCCATCCTGAATAAATTTTAACTTCACACAAATCCCAAAACTGTTTTAATGGTGAGGAAGCAGAAGAGTGACTGGAAACTCATCCATCAAGGACCAAAGAGTGGTCATCCAGACACACAATGACAAACAGGCAATCTTCTACTCCAGAGGCAGCATGGCTGGGAGGGGGAAGGGGCCATACCTCCCTCAGCAGTGGCTTTAAGGTGGCACTACAAGAGTTAAAGGACACCTGTGGGACCTGAAATATTGATTTCCGGTTATCTGGGCATATTGTAATCCCTACCGTATTTTCTGGAACATGTGAGTGGACCTATGGTGGAACTCCCACTAAACGGACCTCCCGCAATTTAGTTAGCATGTAAATGATGAGAAGGCACCTTTGTGTCTCGCCCCCCCTCCCTCCGAAAAAAGATGCACTCACATTGCCACTGCTTTACGGTTTTACAAAACGTCATTGCATTGCTGCATCTACTATTCTGATTCCACTCCTCAACATCACTCCCCCCACCAACAAAAAAAATCCCCCAGATCGCAGACCATTCCTCAGACTTAAAATTGTCATCTAATCCTTACTGGTGTATTATTGTTGCTAAAATGGCGACAAACACATTGCACTGATCACAAGATGGAAAGGGGGGCAGGATCTACTCTAACAAAATAATGTATAAAAAAAAACGGTAAGAAAACTTGATTTCAGTTTTCAAAAAACACCTTGCCTAATAGACATTAATTATCCATTATTTCATCACAATACCAAAAGAAGAAGATGAACAAGACATTAAACTTTTTTTTTTCCTCAAAAGACAAGAATTTGACTGTTTTGAAGTTGTCTGTATATATTTCTGTTATACTATTGAACGATTTCAGTCAGATTGAGATATGATGGTACTGTATGGTACATATGTACACAAGACATGAGGAAGAACCCATGAGTGTTGACAGAAATTATGACATAACATTGGAGTGCTCCTTTTTCAAGGCATGAAAAACGTAAACCTTTCTTTTGCTTCGAAGAAGGAAAGCGAAAACTTAAAAAAAGACAAAAATGATATAAGGAATCAAAATGATTAAAGAGCAACTGCTTCGCTCTAAACAAATCAATGCCACATACTTTTTTTTTTAATTATGATAATCTCAAGTTTCAATGTTTCATTGGAACCTTTTTGAGGTAACATCTAATTCAAAGATATCTCTGTTCTCGACGAACTAGGAACAAGTTTTTTTTATGCCTTGCTTCTTCTTTTTTTCTTTCTTTAGGTATCTGTAGTTGTCATGGAGGCACTGCTCAATTGGATGTTGTACCTTCTTCATTCACATATGTCCAATGAGCAATATCATCATCTTTATTTTTTTTTTACTTCTTGCTCATTCCTGGTGGCCACATGAATTGATATCTTTAAGTACCAGTTTATCTGTTTATTTTTTGTTCCAAATGATTCCAAGTTTCCACCGACGAAATTGCTGAAAGTACTCCTTGCTAGAAACGTCGCTCAAAGCATTGTATCGCGTTTGGCTTTCAATTAAGAGAAAGAAACATTTGAAGATTTGCTGCAGAAATGAAGTTAAGAGCCTACGATTTCATACCAGTGAGGGACTTAAAAACATTTCATGACAGGGCACAATCATGCACTGACTACAGATTAACTAATTCACTATGACAAATCCATCGGGCCTTCCTCACCTGAGTCAGATTGCAACACTGAAGCAAGGAGAGATGTAACCTTAGCAAGTTCAATTGACTTGCAACGTGAGTGAAAGGACGCTACAAGCTTCCGTTGGAAAATCCTTAACATTGCAAAATCAAACGTAAGAAAATGACTGTTTAATTATCAAAAGTTTTGTAAAATTCTGTCATGGCCTCTGTATTAGATCTCTATATTAAGTTTAATCATACTTAAGGCAAACTTCAAGCAATTATGAAGTAAATCTTGTTTGTGAAAACTCTAACAAATGTCTTCTTTGACATGATAAATTCTCTCTTCTTTTGTGCACATTACACCCAACCTCCCTTAAAGCCTATGTCAGTTTTTTTTTTTTNNTTTTTTCTTTTTTTTTTGTGACCAACAGTGATGATGGATAAATTTCAAATATTCTAACTTTCAACAATCCCATCAGTGTACAGGAATAGCAAAACAGAAACTTTTTATGATGATGGCATCAGCAAAGCACAAACTGTGAGCTGGACTTGGCTGGACGATGAAACTAAAACAAACACAGAGAAAACAGTTGCGGAGGTAATTCCCTCACAATAGAAATAAGTTAAGTGAAGAGACGACGACTAATTCATACATTCACTCATTCAGCAGGAGAGGAAGCGGCGAACCCCGCCGGCCTTGACCAGCAATCACAGAGTCTGAGGTATGTCTCCACTGGATCGTAAGCCTCCGAGAGTGTAGAAGTGCTGGCAGTATTTCCGCTGTCCATTGACTCCTTACTACTTCTACTTCCCTCAGACTGTGAGCCATTAGCATCGCGTGACGATGCTGCATCGTCACTCACCGTGCTACTGGCCACTGGCAAGTTCCAGCTCTGATTATGCTCCACCCAGAGATCCTCTTGGAACACCTCAGAAACGTAACCAAGGGGCATTGAGTCGGTCTCCATGTCCACATCGGGGACGATCTGCTCCTCCAAGAGGGCAGTGTCCATGTCCTCCCCGAACACCCACTCCCTGTCATCTTCACCGGTTGGTTCGGCCGGCAGGAGACACTGGGCGTACATGAGCTCTTTCACAAGCTTCTGTTCATGGTTTTGCACACAGGCACTGATGTACTCGCTGGATACGTAAATTTCACTGCCAGTGACGTTTGGTTCTTTGGCCAAGGTGGACTGGGACGACCCGTCGGGCACTCTCTGCAGGTCGTGGCAGTCTCTTGGTTCAGTTCTTTGCACTTCCGTCGATACCTGAGCGTTCGGCAGCCTTCTGTTTATGATGTTTGAGTTTGTGTCTAATATGGTTTGACCCTCTTGGTCGCAGCTACCTCTCTCAATATCGTCATCTGCCTTTGAAAACTCTGAAATCTCTACCCTCTCCTCTTCTTCTGATTGAATACCGTCGGCCAAGCTCTCGGCGAGTTCCATGTCATAGGAAGGACTGAGAAGTCCAGATGGCACATAACCTAAATCGCCTTTACTGTTGTAGCCAAACCACCACTTTTTAGTCTCCTTCAACAGTATTGTGACCGCCTCCCCCTCGTCAAAGGAGGTCGTTTCCAAGTCACTTGCAGAGAAGTTTTCTTTCCCGATGTAATACCTGTGATCCACATAGAGCGGTATGTAATTATGATTGTCTTTGGAAGAAGGTGTTGGTGATAGGGACGTCGTGAACACCAGAGGTGTTGTCCGGAGCAAGGGCTGGTGTAATGTTAACCCTAGAAGGAAGAACATGATAAAAAGGTGTAAGAGGACAGTTTTGTCAAAAATTACAGATGTATAATCAGCTAATTTTGGTGACCTGAGAAAATGCAGAAATACCAGCATAAATATCAAGTGCCACCCAGTCCTAGTTTGGTACCATCTTTCATTTCAACAGCAAATGATGCACACATTGTGTAACATGACTAATACAATTTACACACACTTCACTAATAGTGCGCAACCTGCAGTGTTATGTTTTCTCAACTTTTTCTTTTTTTAATTATCTTATTCCTGCAGGGGGAGGTGACGCTCACAATTAAGTCTGACCGAGCTTTTAATCTTCTCTATAAATTCGTATTCCACACTTTGACACAAGGATCTGCACATGTGACACAAGTGGTAGGTGTCACACGTTGGACGTGATGAGCCACAAGTGTTAATTGTTATTATGATCTAACAGTTAACACAACATGCCCACTGACTGGCAGGTCACACGTGCGACGCGCTTGAAGTCACAAGTGCTAACTGCCATTGTGGTCTAACACTAGCTCGATTACGTCCACTATTGTTCTTTCCCCGTTCCTTCCTCTTACCAACACTGGAGCAAGCCAGCCAGTGGCAGATTTGCACAGCAGCTACTGCACCTCGCAGATATATACATAAAGCGAGTGTCATTTCCTCTCCCCTGGCACTTCTGGCAGACCACCCACAGAGGAAGCCACTGTTTACAGACTTCCATTGTCCCCCTGAACAATGCAGATCTTCAAATTACTGTACTCTGAACAATTGAAGATACTACCTAAGTTTCAGTCAAGCGGTTAGTGGTTCCATTGGTAGGAAAAAAAAAATTAAAAACTTGACAACAGCATACCCGCCATACAATGAAAAGGGAGGTGACTCTACGCAGAAACTGATAAATCATCACGCCTCCAACACCAGCGAGATAAATAGACTTCATTTTACCTAGAAAATTGCACGAACTAACATTCAGTGACCTTAAAACTGGTACAAAGTTAAACCATTTTTGCAAAAAAGGGTGGATCATCAATTCCAAGATTTATTAGTCGATCATTTCCTCTCTTTTGACAGGCGACTATGCGTGGAAAGCTCCTGCCAGAACAAGATCACGATAAATGGCAAATAAAAATAATTTCCTTTCTTTGGTTCCGCTTTTCTGTGACATGTGATTTTTTTTAAAAAAAAAATGGGAATCAAAAGGTCTGAAACCAGGTAATTGGAAGCATCGACGGACAAATATGACAAAATTTTCATAAAATAACCACAAAACTTTAGGATTTGCGTTGCCGAACCCTAACATACCTTAGAAAATTTAAAAGGATGAGAACCAGTTTGTTTTTCTTCTGAGTATATAAAATGTTATTAAGCGAGGCAAGAGAGAGTGGACCAGGGTGGTGCATAAGTTTCTAAATTAACGGGACTTAACACTGAAACTAAGTAAATTCTGTAAGCTAAGAATAATAAAACATAAATCTGTCAGTTTTGAAAGGTTATGACAATTCTGTTTTCTTCCCATTTTTTTCTCTTAAGCCTGAAGCCAAATATTACAATGAAAGAGCCATGTTTGCATGTAGCAACTTTTCAAACTCTTGACCACGTTTTTGTAATATGTTACGACAGCCAGCAGATCTTTCAAAGCCAAGGAAAACTTTGGTCAGCAACTGTAAGATACAAGTAAATCACTGCATCTGGAATGTGTCAGACAGCAGATCCCAAAGATTGCATAATGGTCAGTAAAAGGGGGAACTACTTCACCAAGATTCAACAGACTGACAGAAAGATGCCCCTGCTTTAGCTGATGTTAGGCAAACAAAGTCTACATAACAAATTCAATGGAGAATGCCCCCAGTAATGACATTAATGCTTACAATCCTGACTTTGGAATTGTTTTTCACACTAAATTATCCATGCAGTAGTGGCAAACAAAATTAATGCTTGAAATATTTTATCTACCTGTAAGTGGGGTACTTTCTTTCCCTTTTTTTCCTTTTTTTTTTGTAAAAGGTGAATAAATTTCTCTGGCAAGTAGGTCAAGGTGATGATAGAACACAATTCAATAGGGCCAACTGAAATTAACGAGTAGGGAGAGGGAAAAATTGTCTGCCAAAGCCAAACGTACTCTGAATTCACCAAAATTAAACCACACTACAAGGATTCACCCTTTTACTAAAGGCTTGGAGGGCTTAAAGGGAATTGAATGGACTGCAACAGCAGGGCAATTTCCGACACGATATTAATCACTTGGTAATGCCCACCTATCACCCATTGTTCTTTACAAATATATTGGAGGAAGTTATCTGTTATTTCTTCAACAAAATAAATTTCAGTTTAAAAGAGGTTACAATAAAACGTGACTAGTGCCTTTTTAAACTTGTCATCGTTGTCATTGTTTCACTGCTTTGTTTTTTGCTTTTTTTTCTCCTGGTAAAGAAGACAGTCAGAGCATGTCCACTAACTTACTGTCAAGGCATACTAATCAATAAACAAGTTTCCTCATTATTATTCAAGACTGACAAACAGGGACATGCTTCTTCAAAAGTATTTTAGGTAACTATATCATTCACCTTTTTTTTTTTATAATTGTAATGTCCTTGACACTTTGAACTGATTGCAACTGCATGCTGTAAACGTTCTGATATCTGATCTTGGTGTACAGATGACCGAGAAGAAGAGATCAGATTAATGAGATGAAGGACCATCAAGGCTTCCATACCTGAGATATCCAGAGGCAGCCTTTTGTAGCATTCCACAAGGTTGACAAGGTCACATGCCTGGATGTCACGCCCTCGTTCTCCCCCACTCTCACGTTTCACGTAAAACATAGACTCCAACGTTTCGATGAGGTAATGGTTGACGTGGTAGCCGGTGCAGACTGATATGACAAAACAGCCTGTAAAGGTGGAGGGGTAGATGAGGAGGGGGGTGTGGGGTAGGGTGTGGGGTAAAAGTGGAAGGAAGAGAGAGAAAAGGGTTAAAAATGAGAAAAATAAAGGAAAAATTAAGTCGTAGAAATAAGCTGCAGTGCTATATGCATCAAAATTGTAATGTCACTTTAAATGGTAGAGCTGTTTAAGAATAAATTGAAACTTCATGGTTTTTTTTTTTGAAAGTTTATAGTACCATACTGAGAACACATTCATAAGTAATATATTTGACAGTGACTTTTCATTTGTTCAGCCTTCAGGTGTTACTTTGCCCAAGCTGGATCATGTTATGATATTGCTGACTACAGTCACAGCCTTCATGATAAAAATCAATTACTTTGGGACAGATCGAAAAGTTTGATTTTTGCCTACCCAACAAAACAGAAGTATGGTATGGTATCAATTTTCAAATTCACGAGAAATCAACTTCTAACATCTACCACCAAAACAGAGACCTAGAAAGTGAGTTTCCTTTTTGGACTGGCTATTAACCCAAACAAATTCATATGAATTAGTGAATTATTAGTATGAACAAATTTTTAGCCAATCAGCAATCAGTATAAAGGTGACACTTAGGGTAAGGGGTTTAATAGGTTTGTGCGAACAACTGAGGATATTCACATAATTTGCCCCACTGTTCGTGGAAACAGTTTCAAACTTCTTTTTTTCTATGACTTTTAACTTTTTGATGCTCTCAAACCAAATATGGCAATGAGCCAATTTCAAGAAATTTGCTTCACATAAACGAAAATATCCCAGGACTTCATTTCACTTCATTTCCATGAAGAAGGACTGATCACAAGTGCTACCATCAACCTTTACCACACTGTAAGGAAATCAGTGTCTCTGTTATCCAATGTCTCATAAAGGTCACACTGGTTCAGTTTGGAATTCCAAAGATAAATTTAGATCTTGATGACTTAATGGAAATTCTGTTGACAAGTTGGGAATTTGAAAATGAGACACAAGACTGCCCTTTGATTTAAAAATGTACTCTGATAATCAGAGAGCTCGCGACTTCTCGAAATTGCGCTAATCAAATTACAGGCAAAGATCACAACTTGTATCGATCTATACACCACAGCCTTCAGACTCAAACCGAAGCTTAAGCCATACGAAGAAAAGGATCGACCATTTCGGCAGAAAAAGCAGCAAATTTTAAACTCTGATATAAATGCAAACAGCGGAACGACATTGCTTCAAGTTGAAGAGGTGTAACCTCTGGAGGGGGGAACCACTTAAAATATGTGAAGAACTACGAAAGCCAAAAAAAAAATTCAAACACAAAAAAAAGAAGAAGAAAGATCCTTCAAAAAAAAAAAAAGAGGTGAAATATTGATTTTTGATGAGTATATTGTAGGCAAAACAGTGACGTAAATTCAGGTGTCAAGTCAAGTTTGTACTGAGATGTCAAAAGTATTGAAATGTATTGACAGTTATTGAAAACAGTCATCTCAGAAATACTGTAATATATGCAAGGCTGATGTAGCTACAGTACTTTAAGACGTACTGTAACCTTGGAAGGATGGTTAAAAAAGTTTTGATTCTTCGAAGGGAGGCTGTCTATCTGTTATATTCTAGGAGAGCTTAATCCAACTGTTTGTTTTTTTTGGGGGGGAGGAGAAATAAAATTCATGTAAGGATGGATCTCTCCACAAACCGGGTGACTATTATCTTTTGTTTATGGCAGGATTAGTTGAATGCAGTAGGCCCATGTACTGTATGATTAACTGACTGTCTTGTGTACTGTAAGTTACTACAGAATCAATGCAACATCATGGTGTCGTTAGCAGGAGAAAATAGCACAGTGAAACTGTCACACTGCTCAAGAGGTGGCTCAGTACATAATACGGAACAGATACATGTACTGTTATGACATGGGGTGCAGATTAATGACCTACAGTACTGTAGAGTCTAGATTGTTTTGTGGTGGAGAAAAGTTGAAACTGAAAAAGCAATAACCAAGCTGATGGAATGCAAAACACTGAGTCTACTCAAAAAAGGAAAAAACTGCACATTTGGTAGGGATCGATAGCGGAACTATCGGTCCGGTATTTACATGTGGTGACAGCAGCACACAGACATAACAAATTGCAAACTGAGAAATGCACAACTCGCAGGCTGATCTTTCGAAGCATAGCCTAATCAGCCTATACCTATTACTGCAAACTCTTGTCCCTGTGACTACCAGAGTGATATTGATATGATCGGTTTGGGTACCGCTGCAGGTACGAAGAGCAGGTGAGATGGACAGCGACAAATTGTTTTACATAATGTTGAAAAAAGAAAAAGAATTTGATTCTCTTTAGAAACAGCTGACTGAAAACAACAGAGAGAAGCCCCCCCAAAAAGAACAAAAAAAAACTACACGACAAGCACAAAGGGATTCTTAGAAAGGCACTGTGTATGAGATTCAGAAAACTCTGCATGTTGCACCTTGTCAACCCTGCATCTGAGCAGCAGATCTCAAAGATGAAACGGGGTCGATGTACCTACCTCCACGGTTGGAGCTTTGGCGTACGAGAAAGAGACCCTTCTTTGGTTTCGTGGGACTCTTGAGCAGCAGATCCTCTGCTACGCCTCTGTCCAGCAATCCATGAAACCATAGCGGTATGCGTCCCCCTCGACGATGACGCTGGTGGTGGTGGTGGTGAGAATGCCTAGGCCTGACGGATGCTGCTGGGGTGACTTGTCTTGTATGCTGGTGTCCTCTTGCAGACATTGCCTCAAAGCCTATAAAACAAACGATGAAATGTGAACAATTGCATAAGTACACCTAATGAGCATTTGCTTTGAATCAAGCCTTCCGCAATGCCATTCATATCAATTTTGTTACATGACACACTCGCAGACTTACGTTAAAAAACAAGCAGCAAAAGAAACGATACTTAAGGAAAGGGAGTTATCTGCAAATTGACATTTTCACGCCAAATGGGACATTTCGTTTCTATTTTTGCAATATTTGTGTCATGATATTTGTCAACACTTTATTGAGCATAATTGGCAGAATATTCTCTTGATTTGTGTGTGAATAAACATATTCTCCAAACATACTGCATATAAGTGTACTGTAGGAAGTGTACTTGCAAGTATGTCAAACTCATGACTGGTTTTAGACATGATCAATGTGAAAGTGTAGTGCACTGGTGTCATCAGCCACGTTCCAACTTATCATCAAGGTGAGAACTCCAAGATACTGTACAATTCTTTGCATTCTTAACTGTTAAAGCTAAAAAGAAAGTTTCTCATAAAGAAAAAAATTCACTAACTCCTAATTGATGACTGACAGCAAGAGCAAAGTGTTCAATACTTGGAAAATAAAATCCCTCAGATGTGGGTCGGAATTAATCAAGACCAAACCAAAAGCAAACTTCTGGAAGGTAATCATACTGTAGACAAAGTGTCAGATGTGCACAGTATCTACTGTACAGGCAGTCACTACGCAATGTTGTAAAACTGACATTCGAAAATGCTTGCTTTAGTGGCACTGACACATGATCCTTTCCTTCGTGGTTCCCGTTGTTAGGGCATTGCTTCAGTCTGCAGGAAAGATCTTCATGGAATTTTCATTCACATCAAGTTCACTTTAACTTAGCTCTTTTCTTTCCTCGGTTGTCTTATAAATGCAATTCATGGCCAGCTGGAGTCTCAAATGAAGATTCCAAGAAATACGGCTTTTGGATTTCGACAGCCTAAACTCTGCAGCCAAGCAATCTCTGAGCAACTGTTCTCACTTCATCTGCAGTTCAAAAACCCGACCAAAGGCCTGAAAAGGTGGGCATTTAGAAGCGCACATTTCTGCAAGGGGCTGTTTCATGGCACGTGACCTTGACATATTGTGACTATTATGGAGAGTGGCGACTCCTCAGACTCCGGTAGTGATTTGGTGCATGCATATGACATAGAGCAGATGCATGGATGCGAATAACTATGGAGAAACTGCCCTTAATATCTTGCACTAAATCACACTTCTTTCAAATTCCTTAACTGTAAAATACATGCTACATAGCAGCCTTGATTTTTTTTCACTTTTTTTTTTTTTACAAAGTCATGATTTAAACAACAGTGACTCTGATCAAATAAATATAAAATCATGATTTTTTTTTGTAATAAAAATCATGACTTTGATTGTGATTTTAGTCAGCTGGATTTAAATCAAACAACTTTTCAAAAACAAATCAAACAAGCTTGTGATAAACATGTAAAGGGAATATAGCATGATCCACAGTTAAAACAAGGAGATGGACAGCAGTCACACAGCTCCTCTGCATTGGAATTACAGTGACGTGCATTAGTTAGATGAAGACAGGTAAGTTCGGAATGATGTAAATTTACAGTGACTTCTTTTATCAAACAGATCCTGGCTGTCAGAGGACCATTGCGCAGGAGAAGGAAACCCTGATGGGAGTATATTTATCAAGGTGAAGCAGAAGTCTTTGATGAACATGTTCATAAAGTTTCATTCAGAGATGTTGTTTATATCCAAGTTGCACAGTTTTGAAATTCGGAGAAGGGTGCTG
>VJOZ01046513.1:9808-29497 GCA_009801055.1 Stichopus horrens | reverse complement strand
ACAACTCAACCCTTCATGAAAGTGGAATGTGAGTCAAAGAAAGTCCAACATAAGGTAAATGAAGGTGATGGTAGCTAGAATGATTTTAAGTGCATCAGATTAAGACAGATCGTCTTGGTTACTTGACGAATTACTAGGATGGAAGACATTTGATAGATATGTACAGCAAAAAAAGAAGGATCATGTTACACAAAATCTTAAATAATCTTGCCCATCTTACTTGCAAGAATTATTTTCTTCGATAATCAAGATACATAACCACACAATGCGATCATATCATCATCCGATAATTTACATATCACAGGAGGTCACACTGAATATCATAGACATAGGTTAACATATATCGCAGCCACACAAACGGAATGAACTAAATCCTAAGATAAAACAAGCAGATACTCACATAAGTTTTAAAGAAATAATTTCCAATATTATGTAAGTTTCATGAAGTTATTTTACAACTGTACTGTATGTCTTATCTCTCTAAGGGTAACATATCCCTCACCATACCTCACATATGACTCTTGGTGTCAGTGAAAGCAGAAACTGGCTTGTTGGTCCATGTAAAACAACAGCAGAACTACTTTCAAGTATTCAATTTTCAAGTATTTTCAAATACGCTGTAGGGTTAAAGGTCCTAACCGAAATCAACAGACAGTCCCCACTCAGTCCCGGGTGAACTGTGAACATTAAAGACAAGTTTCGACCGGGGAGGACCGGCTGTGCCGGCCTCACCGGTCGAAACTCGTCTCCAATCACCAGTCACCAGATTACCGGTCACCAGACCAGTAAACAAGCCAATTACAGAACATATGCAACATTTTAGCTTTATGGTCACATAAAGAGTAAGCTGTACCAACAGTTAAACGCTGCAAATCTAAGATGACAACATGATGCTTTGAAGTCAGGTCAATCCAAGTTTTCATTGTGTTTCCACATTTTCATGTTCGGTCCACAAAGACAGCAAACAAGTTTTGTAAAAACAGCAGATAAGAATATGCTCACACATGATAAGAGCCAACAACCTCTGCCAAAAATAAAACAAAGGTAATTAACATATGACTGCGATAGTTGTCTAAA
The DNA here is from genome assembly GCA_009801055.1 of Stichopus horrens. Taxonomy (NCBI): domain Eukaryota; kingdom Metazoa; phylum Echinodermata; class Holothuroidea; order Aspidochirotida; family Stichopodidae; genus Stichopus; species Stichopus horrens. Next base: position 28,420 of record VJOZ01046513.1, on the reverse strand, counting down.
GCCGACGTTTTTCGAGTACACACACATGACTTTGCCAAACAAACGGCAATCACGCAATCCAAAAAACAAAAGCAACGTTTTCGAGCACCTCTCATGAATGCTTGAAACAAAGGAAGTAAATGAAAACAAAAATGACTAGTTGTAAGCTTCCTTATTGATTGATATCGATACATGGCACCAGCTGCTTGTTGGGGGGAAGCCTTTAATTTGTGAATTGGAAATGTTCACTTTCCTGGGTTTCCTTTCACGGGGGAACAATTAACGTGATGTTGTACGCTTCCAATTTCCCAGATCTGTCATCTGTACTTTCAAGAATAAATTAAAGGTTCCTTCCATGTTTGCCTTAACCAGTTAGCTGTGGAATTAAAAATTTACTGTTTTTGAAGCATATACAAGCAAATGAGTGTTTGTGACTTATTCGTAGAAGTTCCGACTGAGCCCCTTTCCCCATACAGATACTCTTCCTTCTCCTCGTTTTTGGAGTCACAGTGTGACAAAATTCATTACAGATAAACATTGCAAAGATACTTGGGTTGACAATTAAACTTTTGTAAATGGAGGGAGCCATTGTAATACTGAAAATCAGAGAGAAAGTACACCCACATGGTCCATGAACCCATAGTGGTTGCCTCTGGGAGAAAAATTGCAAACTGAAAACGTCCAGGTTTCACTTACTTGATAATCAATGTTTCAATATGAAGATGGATATTCCCATCTTGGGGCATTGGCGAACAGACAATAGGGCCAAAATGTCTCACTGTGTATAGCGAACGATTGTGTGACAGTGCGTTGTTGATTGATGAATATTTGCGCTTTTCTTTGTGATGAATTATGTAGCAGGGATGGGTGAAACTTCTAAAATCCAACGTAAAAACCTCAGAATTTGCATCTGCTGGAAACTACAAATCCCTAACGATCTAATAATCCTTTCTACCAAGTTCCTTTTTGACTTGACTTAACCTGGTAGGAATTGTACCTTAAAATCTGTTATTTTAACTAACATTTGGCAGAAGTTAATGATACAATGTAAACCTGCCAAACTTTGCTCACCTCATAACATTAACATGACAATCATTACATGAACAGAGTCCTTCTTGAACAAATCCTGTACATAAACCTACAGCAATTACATGCAAACAAGCTAGCAACAAAAATGTTCATAAATGAGTCCACTGCATGATCAAAGTCATGATTTGGAAATTTGTAACATTAGGCAGCAACTGCAAGTAGGGTGATTTGGGCCTAGTCTACCTCTGTTCGTCATATGCATCAGCGTGAAATTAGGACAAGACTAGTATAGCTCATTCGTGGTAACCATGTTAAAACAAATCACAGATTGTTCCATTTGGGGAGAGGATTGGAAAAGGGTGAGATCTGGAATAAATGCATTTCCAGCAGTTCTTGTAATTTCTTTCTGGTTTTAGCTCAGTCATATCATCTATCACTGACAATGGAGATACACAATCTGTACTTCCTTTGAGGTCAATTAGGACAGCAATCGCATTATGCTGAACCCTATTAAACAAACTGGCAATGTTAAATGAACCAGTTACTATTGATGTACTAACTGCACACACTACCATATTAAACGTTATACTATAAATGATAGTTACAATGGCAAAACCTTTCCTTGTGATAATTCAAAACAGCCTCCCCCACCTCACAGCATACCTTTTGGATGTGATGATTTTAGAATAGGAAATAGATACTTTGAATGCAATGCAATAATTAACACTGGATGGAGAGGCTCATTCATGATCGAATGAATTAGTTTGAATACTGGAAGACAGATTAATTTCCAAATTACTATGTATTTCTTTGATAATTCTATTTTGTCCCTTTCTTTTCAGGTAAGGGGGGTGTGGGTGGTAAGTGACCAGCTTTAAACAAGTACCTGCCACCAGTTTGTTTCCAATACTAAAACATTTTCCATTTTGAGTTTAGATGATCAAAAGTTTTTCATTATTGCAGATTTAGTTGAGACAGATATGAGAGTAAGTGAAGTCAAAATGTTTATTTCCTGCATTGTAAATTAAGAATAGACTGTTGATCAGTCATAATTATTTCAAGACGTTGCACTATAAACAGTGCGAACGAACCACAGGTTCCCACAAGTTGCATGTAAACATTCATGAGGGGATAATCTGCAGGATGCAAACAGCGATTTGTTTTGCTTATGTTACATGGGGAGCTCTTCATCTAAATATAACTATACGGACGCTACAACTGCATGGATACCGTGACTCAACATGTGAGCAGCCCGAATGACACGTGAGCAAACTTCAAAACAATCTCCCTTCCTGTTGAAAGTTTGGGGTCCCGTGCATCAGGTCACGCTGTTGACACTGGCTCCGTCCGACTTATTGCTGGAAGTGCCCACCGACACGTGAGAGACGGAGGTCAGTGCACACAGTGCTGATATGGTACAGATGTATCTCCATGGGAAAGAGAGACTGGGAGGAAAACATTAAATTAAATCAAGATAATATAAAACATGAAGACATGCATCTCAGAAATGGTTGATAATGCTTCACAAATTGAAATGGATGCTATGCCACAAGTAGTATTATACTGTATATTCTTCAAAAGTACACAATGAACTATTAAACCCTTGCAAAAGTGTCTCTGTGAAATAAAGCTATCCTTTATTGGTGCACATTTCTCTGTGAGATTAAGCTATCCTTTATTGGTACACACTGGCTGCCTCCCTCCTGGGAACATGGATGCAACAATGGTTTAAAATGGCTAAATATAAGTTGTAGCTAATTAGTTTCATGTTTTAGACAGTGCCCTTGTGAGATTTTATATTTTGAATGTTCACCCTGGATATTAAACCATGTTGTTTTGTATCCAGGGGTCTGGTACTACACTGGAAAGTTCAGCTTTTGTTTTAAATGTTTTGTCTTACTTGAGAGAAGGATAAGAGGGAATACAGAGCACATACATCTCAAATGAGCACGTACATATACAAACTAACACAAAATATGACATTATAAAGTGTCCTTATGCATATTTATCAGGTACAAGCTGTGAACATTCTTTCATCACTGAATGGTAGCTATTAGTATCATGATGATTCACACTGCTGCCACTTCCTTTTTGGCTACTTAGGAGTTGCAACATGGGATCAACCCAAGAACATTATGTATCTATGTTACTATACACAAAACCTTGTTGATACCTTGTATCCCCTTACTTTGGCTTTGTTCTGAGGGACTAACTCTGTGTAGCACCTCCAAGGCTGGCTCCCACCCTTGGCTGCCGCCTCAACGTAGTGGTAGACAAGACGGGGAAAAAATCATCTGCATGAGGGGTAAACTCTTCTATGCTCTGAATAGTGTAAACATGCTCACAGTTGATGACAGTGTATTTGGCATGCTGAGACAGGTAGGGGTGGAGTGAAGTAAATCCATGCTCACTGTTCATGTGATATTTTACATTATATTTTTGGAATTTAAAAATGCTTACATTGGCTAACCAAAATATAGGGACAGAGGACCATATCATTGAAACTGCATGATTGCAGACTACTAATACACGTTGCAAAAAGAGATGATTTCCTTCCTAACCATTGCTTCATGCATATTTAAATGTATCAATAGACTGAATTTGCAGCATAATTTGTGACTTTGTTAATACAGTAGATGTATTTTCATGCTGTTTTAAGGGAAGGGGATTTGAAAGGGGAAGGAAGGGGATTACAGGTCTAACGATTCTCCTTCAAAGAGATTTCACCATACTTGACTGTGGCAGATTCAAAGAGCTCATGTGTTCGACAACATCCTTAATACTTTGGTCTGCAAACATCAACTTAAACCGTGAGATATCCTGTTAGTGGATTGTTGCCAGTGTATTACTTTTCACGAAAGTTTCCCTAAAACTGAAATGGTGGAAAGTGAGGGAGGAGTCCACCGTACTAAAAAAGAGTGTGCCAATAAACAGGCGTACTTTGTATACATTGTGGGATACTTCCTACTCCTTTCGCATTTGATATTTGACTAGAGTCACTTCAGAGTTGGATCACGGGGAATTTCCCCATAGATTGCTCTTCCTCATGAGTACAGTGGGGGAAACCAAAGTGTGTTTGTGCAGAGACCAACTTTGAGGTGTGACAACTCTTCAGTGACAGCATAAAAATAAACCCACAGAAAAAAAATACAAATATGAAATATGAAACAGGAAAAAAAAAAAAAAACGTTCAAGTGATAAGTGTCACTTCTGGAACAGTATCCTTTTCAAAGTTCTTTCCTAATTTTGTTGTTTTTACACGGTGACTCGCACTATTAAGTTTGGGCATGTCGAAGGACAGTTGGACATGGAGCATGTCCCGATTCCTTCAGGAGGAAATGAGGTTATCTAATTAGTCAAGTTATTTATAGATGAACGATGGATCTTGAAACGTTCACACGTCCAGGTTGTGCAAACAAAGGAAAAACTCACAACTTGAATAAACAAAGTGGACTCTCTGGACATATATTCATGCATAGTTTCCAAAAAAAGTAAGAAAGAAAAATGGTCTGTAGAAATGGACTTTAGTTTCAATTATATACAGCAAAATTAGGTTTTGCTATTCCTTTTCCTTTTATTTGGCTGAATCTGCTATACTATGCTGTACCAAATTATAGCATTAGGGTATAAAGTGCACTTGACCATTGCAAACTACAAAACTGGACCAAGTAGTAAATGCGGTAAATATTACAATTGTTCTCACTACTTAAGTTTGATGTTCACCAAAAATGCTATTGATGAATGAATTGTTGCAACACCCCGCAAAATTTCACAAGAAATAACACAGACTGGGGAACTGTTGCAGTATTTTGAATGCTTTCAACAATTTTATGATCCAATGGCAAACCAAGGAACTGAAATTGATGGTAACATGCAGCTTCTTTGCAACTTTTTGACATATTCTCTAATTTTGGTAATGGTTAGTGATTTCCTTATTAATATTTCTTCTAAGCTAATGAGACTTTCTTCAATATGTTTACTATCTCCATTGTTTGTGGTTGTGTTCATCTTCTATTGTCATGTCTCAAATTAACATATTTTCCCCACAACTAACTGGTTTGGTGTTTTCACGAGTGACCATAGCTATCCCTCACTTCACTAATTTTTTAACATGCAACATGAACCGTTTAAAAAAATGAAATCAAAACCTCAATCAGTCCAAACTTTAACACACTTTTTCCTGCAAATCTCTGTGATGTCATCCCAACAATCTGAAACTGTGATGTTGACGGGTGAATGCAGCTGAGCTCAAAGGTGTTGCTGACCAAGAGTACAGTCTCAGCGGCTTTAATATCAGAGACCTCTCCTTTTTTCATCAGAGATCGCTGGTCAAAGAGACGGAGAAGACGGATCTTGAAATGTTTACCAGACTTTGAAACTATAAATAGCACACAACTGATGAGCAAGCACAAAGACACAAGTGGAGAACTTTGAAACCAATTGTCAAATGCTGAAACCACTTGAGTGATTACAGAAATACCTGGAAACAATCAGACAGATTGCTCAAAGTTACAATCACAGTGATCCAACTGCAGATATGGCCAGCATATAGTTATCAAGATCGCTGTCTGTGACTGAGCTTACATGCCATAAATAAACTTTAGCTTCCATCTGGATGGAACAGTGTATTTTGTGGGTCCGCCTTGAAAAACCATCACTCACCTCTGTAAGTGCTTTCTCGTGTGGGAACTATTTCTGAGAATATGTCAACTCTCAAGTCCAAAAGATGTCCAAAAGACGTCTGAAACTGAATCATGTGACAACCAAATGAATTGAGGAGTAATTTATAAATGCTGGTCTGTCCTTCTCCATGACCTTGACCTAACGTTCACATGAAACATAGAGAGATGTATAGCATGTGCAGCCGCAGCTTGGAGTATACAGTCACTCACTCAGAACATTCAGTCCAAGTGCTCAAGGTTCTGGTTATTTACCCGGGCAAATTTGTGTAGATAAAACAAATTATTGGCACAAACAAGATGTATGTCAATCAAGGATCATTATTAGGGTTACATTTTGGGTTGAGGGTTATGTCTGTGAGAATAACAGAGGTTATTCACCCCCATCTGCCTTTTCTTCATGCGAATAGTCTCAGCCAATACTTAAATAACTAGCTGTGACAGACAAGAAACAGTTCCAGAATGGCTTCGATCAGAAGGCCCAAGGACATGATGACGCATACAGTACTATGTATTCATATCATCACATGAATAAGTTTACCAAGATTGTATACTTTCCTCAAAATAATGCAAAGTAAAACATCATCACACTGGGTCAATCAGAAAGTTAAAAGCCTTGGTGACCTTTCCATATACACAGAGTATTATCCACACTGCGGACCTGACAATAAAACCAACAGTGCATGGATCTTAATTGTAACTAGTATGAATTGATGTGTGCCTTCACTTTGAAAAAACAATGTGATATCCAGGGAACATTAACCTATGGGATCAACTGTGTCATCAAGGGCTACTTACAGATCAAGCATGGGGGTCTGAACATTTTCTTCTTAAAGCAGTTATTGGTGCCCATCAGTGCAACTTTGCAAACCATAGCAGTGACTGTTAAATACCTTTGAACCTATAAACACAGTGAGCATCTAGCATGTTCCTATTTGACATGTTGAAACGAAAATTGAAAAATGTTACCACTTCCTGCTTTGCATTTCTTGGAAGTTTCTATCACAAAACTGCCATTAACAAGTACTGCCAATATTATGAATATTTACCAAAAAATCAGAAACAACATAAAATAAAACAGAAGCATTAATCCTTGCAACTTAACTATTTACTATACTGTTCAATGTAATATCTGCTCGTAATTTCATACACACACACTCTTGACAGTGAGCGTGAGACATCCATGACAAACCTCTGCTTAGTTCTAACATGGGACACATGGACACACTGAATACAGGACGCAGGCACAGAATACAGGAGTAAGTCTTTGTTTCCCTTTTTCTGAGTTTCCTTTTCTTGATCCATCTATCGTATAATATGCTTCAATGATTGTGACCAGCTTCAGAAGTTCTAGCTTAACATGGAAAGATCTCCTATTTTGCTTGTTCACTCCAGCTAGTGCACTGTGTACACCTGTGCAATCCAGTTACGTCAATCGCGAGAGGATTACGGTATCTTCAAACAAATCTGTTTCGATCGTTGCTCATAAATAATCATTTAATCACTGATTGGTTGAATTTGAAATTGTGGATGCATGTGATTTATATCAAAGAAATAAATTGGGGAAGGCACTATCTTGAGAGTCCAGTATATGAGTTTTAATTACTCATTTATTAACATTTACTAGTTCAATTAAGAAACAAAAACTAGGTCTATGTTTGATAGTTCATGTCAGCATAGTATTGCAAACGACATGACGTGAAATAATTGTTTCTTTAAGATCGATGTATGTTTACAGGATTTTCAGACTTGGCCAGTTTTGATCTCACATGACCTTTGACCTTCAAGGTAGATTGTCTATTCAGTGAGATCATCTATGTGTGAAGGTCAAATTTATAACCACTGCTTTTCCTCAATTCTTACTAGGTTCTGCAACTTTGGCAAATATACACACACATAGATTCTGTGGCCTCAGTAATTAAAAGCCCAATGTGAAAACTGTACATAGCAAATACTCTTTTGTTTTTTGTACAATTTTCAAAGCAGAGTGTGTGAATGGATATGTAAATTAGACACCATGTTGGTTGATTCATGCAATTATAAGCCTCCACATCCTGCCAACAGGGTCTGCGAAATGAAATACGACTGAGATTGTTTATTACAGGTGTTGTTTTGATGTTGTTGGGTGGGAAGATATGCAGACAGGTTCAAACATCGAACACAGTAACAAATTACTTGCTGACAAGAAAATGCTGGTATCAGATAACATTACTCATACAACCACCTCTTCAAGTTAAACTTTAAGTAAAAGCCTTTTGTATTTTCTTAACAGTATGCTGTTTTTGGTTTTTGCATGGTAGTGAAGCACTCTAAAGTTATCAACAGATCATCCAAAATGCAATGCGACTTTTCGAGGATTTAATTGTTGATGAGGAACAGAAAAGGTGATGTGGAAAATGAAAAAAAACTTATAGGTAGTACTAATGCTTGAGGAAACTGTTCTTGAGAAGTCCAAGAATTAATTTTTGATCTATTGAATCACAGTACAGAAGACAGTCTATGTGACATGCAATTGCTGACCCAAAACGACACCACCCAAGAAGACTCAATCTGGGTGACTTATAGAAGGTTTCACTATCTCAATCCCAAAATGCAGGTATTTTATACTAGACTGAAGTTAGACCGTGATATCAAAAATGAAAATAGAGTTGGCAGTTGTGCATGTTTTGAAACAATAAATACTAAGCATGTTGACAACATTTCTACGAATGTGAAACTTGCTGGACAATACGTTGCAAAGCTGTCAAAAGACCTACACTTGGACTTCGGTCGGGGGAAATTTCTCTGAAAAGATAAACGCTGAAAGCTACTTTCAGTCTTTTGATGCGTAGATGCAGTTACTTCATATTGCAACATGGCATACAAATTTATTGAGAATTTGAGCAAACTTCTGCCATTTTGTGCTTTCATCACACTCACCCATGTACAGGTGGCCTCAATCTAAGTTGCTTCTGATGAAATCACCGTGGATCACTTTGAAGTCCATTTATCTGAAAATCAGAAAGTTTTAAAAGATAATTGAAAGCCTGTATAAAGAAATGAAAGATGAAAACTAGTGAACAAGAAACTGTCGTAATTGTAAAATGAATTCTGGTTTTTAAGGGGAAATACCGTCTTTTTCTTCTTTCAATCAATTTAAAGGACACGGAATGATAGATTATTCAAACTATGACAGCAGNNCACCCAAACTTTCAAAAATTAAAAGATGCAACCCCCATAACTCTTTTTTAAGCAGATGCAAGCTATTGATGTTGTTTCTTAATTGGTAAGGCTGAATGGCTTAATAATGATTAAAGGAGTGTTCTTTTCTACGACACGTTTGGGAATTTTGAACACATCATTTTCCTTCAGCGTAACCTTGGGTAGATAGGTCTGCATAGTGTACATATGCTTGTGGGTAGAACTCCTTTAACAGTTTATCTCACAATCGGTCCATTCCTGCAAAAAACTAGAGGGTAGACTTCCAACATGTTTTGATTACAAACAGATATCCAGAAAATACCAGCAAACATATTACAAGTTGATTTAATTACCACCAAGTATTTCATATAGGCATAGATACCCATCAAATTCTGAACTGAAAAAGTATTTTTGAATGTCAAAAGATGATTCAGTCAAGTTGTGATTACAATGCCAAGATGTTGGTTTTTTACTACAGTGTGTTGCTGTATACATGTGACAACAGTAAGACTCAGTTTCAACCACTTAATTATAGTATTACAATATCGGAAGTTTCATCCCACTGCAGAATTAATTTTTGCAAATATGTGATGTCATCACCTTCTTTTTCTTCCATGTGAGCAAATAAAAGCAATGACGGTATATCTTATTTGTAGAGGTTCTTTGTAAATCCTTTGCCTCATGCAAATACTCTTGCTTTTCCTCATTTTCTAGGTCACTATCTGACTTGAAATTCACCAAACACTGCAAAGCCTTCTTGGTCAACAATCCTGCTTTTTTAAATAGAGGGAGCCATTTTAACACTGCAATCAGAAAGAAAACACACCCACGTGGTATCTGCAATTGCAGCGGTAGCCTGACAGAGATAAACTATAAACAGAGCAGCACGTCCTGGAACACTTCCGGGTTCCACTTACACGATCAGTGTCTCAATATGAAGACGAATATGTCCGTTCTAAGACACTGACGAACACATATTAGGGCCAGAATATTTGCTGCGTACAGCGAACGATGGTGCAAGGGAGTACTGTTGATTGGCTGGGTGTTTTGTGACGCAGTTTTGTGCAAACAGTACAAGATGTATGTCCATCGTGCACAGCAACGTGAAGATAGAATAGCGGATATATCCTTCGCAGTTACTTGGTATTAAAATGAACCAATCACACTGTTAGCACACTTAATGGAATTTCACTTTGTATTTGAAACTATGTTTTTGAACAATCTTTCCAATATGCAACATTTAGCATGCTAAAATCCCCAAAACGTCTTGGCATGGGAATTCGCTAGCGGCGTGCTCACCTCATATAACCTATACATTACCATATTGACCATGGTCTAGCATCTGGCAATTTTGTGTGTGTGTGTGTGCGTGCATGAATCTGGCCACCGTCCTTCCATAATTGAGGGAGCACGCGCTGTGAATTGTTACCTTCTATGAGCTGCATCTTGTATGAACGTCAGTTGGTTCTGTTTAAATACTTGTATTTACAGGTTGTCAGCCTTGGATGGTTTGCGAACTTTGACCTTCTAAACTCCAAAATATAAATACACTCATCGATAAAATTGTCGTTGAAGTAATGTGTATATATGTGCTAATATTTTGGTCACTACAAATACATTATGCATACTGCAAACATGTACACATAGAAATGTACATAATCATCTTTAAACCACAAATGCCACAAAAACCTGTCCATCTGTCTATCATTTGGTGTATTCACATAAACCTTTAATGAACTCAGACCATTTCATGTTGGGCCCCATTAGTATTCATCACTAATCATGCATGGTGATAGCAACAGCAGAGTTCATCTAATCATGATGGGCTAAGCTTTACTTAACAGGCAGAGTGATGGTCCATCATTTCCTTGTCATTTTGTTGCGCATTTAGGTAAAAACGTTTTACTGTAATTTACACAATATATATCTTCCTAACTGTACAGGTTTCTTTGCTGTCACTAAGGAGCTGAAGTAAGTCAAATCCTCATAAATTATTCATGTAAACATGTTTTAAAATCCCAAGAGATGTCATTTGCTTACAAATATTTCTAAAAATATTTCAACCATTACAAAGAAATTGCTGTCTCTTCAAATAACTGTGACTTATGCAACTATGAGAATAGTATTACTGGCTCTATTAAAGCATGACAAGGGCGTATGAGTGACCAACTAAGAAGTGCACACAGTCAGATGAAGAATCAATGCAATCTTAAATCAATCAATTTTTGCATGAATTGAAATGACAGAGAGCACAACTTCGACACTCATTAACTTCTAAAATAATTTCAGTTCAAGTCACAGAATTTATGCATCATGTGCAACTTGGCAGGATAAGCAAAGTATAAATTAATGTAAAAACTCAGTAGACATGCAAAAAATTCAGTGAGCAATACATTTGCTGCTACACAACTTTTCTTCAAGTTCTGACACATTTTCNNCCTACACCATACAGTGGGACAGTTACCATCTGTTCACAGGGTTGTTCATTCTAGCACTAAATTTAGCTCGATAGGAAGTGAAGTACAAACAGATAGTATTTGTTCAGACAGTTGAATTGATATTGCAACAGAGACAACCGACTCCTCACATGCAGGCGGACATGAGGCATGGGAAAAATCTATAACAGAAAATCTGTTGTTAATCAAAAAAGAACACGTATTATAACAAGAAAATATTTCCCACAGCTTTTCCTGCAATGTTTCTTTGAAACATCAACTTTGCATAAAGTAACTACTGTTTCTGCAGAAATTTGTGCCATAAAGGCATAAATTTTTGTTCCATTTTAACACTCTTCCCTCACTCTTACTTGAAGGACTTTAAGGGGACAAACCTCTTGGTCCTAAAGGACTTGATATAATTAACTATCAATTTGGAGGGTACATTTCATCCATTTGGATAGAAATATGTTTTACAGAATACAGCTTGAACACAAAAATTTGCTGTAAAACTGCAAAAAGCAGCACCAGTAATTCATAACACAAATCCTTGAACAAGCTTCAAGCAATAAGGTAGAAACAATCTGGATACTGGTAGAGATGTTTTCCGCAATGAGCAGTGTACCAGTTACAATATTCAAGATGCTCAATGACTTTATTTGTGTCTGATATCTTTATTCTTACATGTAATAAACACACAGCCACCTGGGGAACGGATCTAGGAAACGCTGACAACAGTGTGTAATCTGCAACATCTAATTGCTATTGTGCAGTATTTGTAAAAGCATTAATTACAAATGTAATATTTTGACTTGCCATTTGTTAGATCAAAAACACTTTTTTTTTCACAGAGAGACATGCTGCATGAAGGTGAGAGGCTTTGCATTAGCGGCGGAGGGAGAGCGTAAATAGCACAACAATATCCCCAAACTCAACTGGTTTGGTCATACTGTAACTCCTCAGTCCTCACTTACTTGTTTCAACACTACAAATGCACTCGCACCAACTGTGCCAAGAGCAGTGGTAACCTTTCACCCTGCCTCGGGTGCCGTACAGTCTAATACCCTACTAGCACCCCCTTCCCACACTGCCATCCCGGTGTGCCAGGAGTGCGAAGGTCCATAGGATTTCTCATGAAAGTTTATCTTTCCATTTTTTCTTCCATCTGGTTTCCTACATCTTGCAGTTCACTTGTGAAACCCATTTGTGAAGTAAATCACTGGAAATGTTGCATAAAGATAAACCCTGCTGCAGGAGAATTGCACAATTTTAACCGGCCCTGATCAGGTTTCAGAATTTATGCATTCCTGCATGTCTAAGGCATATTTGCTAATAATTTAAACTTTTTAGGCCTAGGTATGGAGAAAGAGGCAGAAGGTTTAGGTAAAAGCAGAATCTTTGGCTCAAAATATTCAGGTAATTAAATCTAAACACATGAAATTTGAAAGAAATATCTGCGCAAAAAAGAAGCGAGTTGAGGTGACCGAAACCCATAAACAGATCAATAACACCACAGCATGGTCTAGCTGTCCGGTAGTGATCTTAAACTAATCATCCATTTCTTTTGACCTACACAAGGTACTATACAAATGAAATATCAAACGACAGTGTTTCATGAGTGAAATTCCTGAACTTCAGTTTGTAAATAATGTATGTACATTATACAGTAGTAAGAAGTTATGATGCTGCTGCAGTCAATGAAGTTTGCTGTGTCCCTATGAAGGCATATGAAATCTCTACAAAAAATAAGTAAAGTAGGAAAAACTCTCCCTCCCCCTATCCCTCCAGATGATTAACATGATGCATATTATAGGAGTCTCTCCATGGCATCACAAATTTACTTATTTGGCTGAGATTGTCAGACTTTAAACTCTGGTGACCTTCAATGACCTTTGACCTTCCTGGAAAAGAATAGATATCATCTACTCACAATCTACTACTTACATACCACCTTGGACATCCACACAGCTTTCCCTCATTGAGATAAAGTGTTTACAAGGTTTTTAAACTGTGACCTCTACAGATCTCATGTGACTTCCCCAAAACTTGACAGAGATAATTTACTCATCAAGTGCTACCAATGACTAGAACTTCACCGTCCAGCAACTTTCACTTACTGAGATATCTACCGTAATAAGTTTTTAGACTTTCCCCTTCCATGACCGCAAATGACTTGACCTACCTAAAAAGGAATGGAGATCATCTGCTCACAATGTCCAGACTACCTACACACTAGCTTTGAGGGTTTCAAACTATGACCTCAAATGACCTCATGTGACCTTTCCAAACTTGACAGAAATCATCTTCTTGTCAAGTGCTGCCAATGGCTTGAGTATGAAGTTAAAGTGACTTTGAGTTGCTGAGATGTCCTTCTTAATAGTTTTTCAGAGTTTCTCTGGCTGGTGACATCAAACAACCTTTGACCTGCCTGAGAAAAGAGGGATCATCTACTCAAAATGGACTACCTTTACACCAACTTTCAGGGTTCAAGTAACAATTTTTTCTTGAGATATCCTGTTTACAAGCCAAGGCATCGCACACACACACACACTCACCATCACCATGACATGGAGTCTTTGCCTCCCTTTGCAAGGAATAAAAACACGTACGAAACTGAAGATGAAGTTAAAGTGCTGTGACGATGATGCAGACACAACAGAAGCTGCCTACAGAAAGACGATTATCAGTGATAGGTCGACTGATCAATAATGATGGCAAATAAAGAAACAAACAAACAAGAAATGAACAACAAAAGACAACCAACAGATGAAAAACAAAAATGGAAAACAAGAGATGAATGACAAATGAACAAAACCGAAATGAAAGCTATCAGTTTTACTACAGAGCAAAAGATATGGTAAAAATTTCCATTTTAACCTTAACCTTAACCTTGAACATTTACAATGACAAATGTGTGGGAAATTGCTCTGAATGGTATTCCAATAGTTCCTTTGATCTGTGCATTACTGTAGAAAGAAAAAAATCAATTGCAACCGCCCACAAAAATTGGGAGCCATTCAAACCTTCACCCAACAGCTGTTTTCTTTATAGTTAGGCATTTAAAACCTCTCTTAGCACTAGTTACTGATCAAACACTAGTGTTCAAGTTGATTGCGTGCAACCCAGGGAGGATATCCACAGCCCAGGTGGTTTTCCCGGCAATGTTTGACCAGATGGGAGACCCTACGTCAACCTGACGTAAAATGACTGCCGGTGTGAGCAAAAATATCCATCAAGTAGGAAGGGCGTGGCATCGAGTTGCAACGGAACTAGTCCACTCACCTTTTCACAATCTGTGCGGTAACACAAAGTAACCATGGTAACTGGAAGCCGAACAATGGATAAATTTAGCATGCACCTGCAATTTTTTACCTGAACATATTTGGTGAGTAAACGTTTCACGGAAACTGTTTGCACTCATTGATTTCAGTTTTAGAAACTGGTTCAAAGAGCAAAATGAGAGTAATGAATAAAACGGAACTGGAATGGAATACTTTATCACAAAAGTAGTCACGTATACATTTCTGGTGAGAGAAGTCCACACACTGCTGACAGCTAGGTTCGAATACAACATCCTTTGTTCATTGACTAAGAAATGAGTGGTTACCATAGCTGTTCCCATCACAGTTTGCACATTCAACATTAATTACCACACAGAGACAATTTTGCACCATCTCAAAAGAATACTGGGATGCTTTTAAGCCAGGAAATACAAAATATGCAGAACAAGAGGATACCTAACTTACTAAAATCGATTTTATGTAACATGTCTTTGCCGCCTCTCTTTCATCTGACTCATGGTGGTTAGGGTATCCGAATTATAATACAGAGGCTATGGGATTCAAATCTACATAATACCTTTGGAAAAGTCTTGATCTCACCTTGTGTCTCTCTCCATGCAGGTGCTCATTGTGGTGTTGTCAGGAACCTGAGAAGGTGTCGCATGAATGGCAGCCATGAACAACCAAGGCTTCGGCCAGCAACCAGTCCAGCCATCACTTGAATGGCGAGTCTTTGAGAGAAAAAATCGAAAAATAAGCAAAAAAAAAATAATTTAAAAATCTCATGGCTATTGTTTTCCATACTCATTTGCTCTTCCACATCACACCTGCATGTTACCCTACCATGACCGCATGAAAGAGCTTAAGCACACATCTTACACACACAGGTTAGACATAGCTAGATACAAACACACTACACGTCGCCATGCCAATGTAAAAGATGCACAGTGGATGTGTGCTTGTGTATGAGTGTAGAGATCAGAGCGTAGAAGAATTTTCATGCATAAATTTTGCATGTGTCAGGGTAAGAGTATAGAATTTCTTTATTTGTGACATCAGCATGCCACCGTTCTAGGTGTTTCGGAACAGTTCTGCGAACCGCATCATGATCACTTCTGCTATTCCATTTCCTTTCCCACCAAGACCTACTGTAAACAACTTATCTCCTTGTTAAGTGTATTCACAACAGTGAAAGCATACTGAGTGAGGGTATTACCCATAAAATGGGCAATCACATTGCTATTCGGCATAATCACATAAGCCCAGACATGGTTGCATCCGTAGAATTGCATCCGTAGAATTGCATCCGTAGAATTGCATCCGTAGAATTGCATCCGTAGAATTGCATCCGTAGAATTGCATCGGTAGAATTGCATCGGTAGAAGGAAAGATCTGGTAAGTTACACTGACATCTTGTACTAACAGAACCAATGATACTATATTATATGATGTAATAACTATGACCTTTGACCTATGACATCATCCATACAGTGAACATTGCATATCACACTCAGGTAACTCACAACTAAGCTTTAAGTTAATTAGATGTACTGTGTAGAAGGAAATCGTAACTCACTTTTTAAAAAACATTTGGTTGATTTGAGATTTTACCTCTGACCTTTGATCATAAATTTTGACGGGCGACACTTTTAACCATGTGTTTCCAACTTTGACCTTCACTGAACTGACATGGCAGTCTTGGAAGAGTTGTAAATGCAAACTTTTCATTGTCGGATTTGACATTTGATTAAACCTTGATTTAACCTCTGACCTCAAAACACATGCCAATATGATCTTTAGATACAATATTGTATACCAGTCATGTACTTAAAGGTCCCATAAAATACTCATATTGGATTGAAAACACAGCAAAAATAAGATTTTCACTTACTTAAACTTTAATCCATGAAATTAAGTTTTGATAGGAGGCACAACGTCAGACCATGGGTCAACTCTCTATCAAATTTGACCTTCATCAACACTGCAGTCTAAGAGGAATCGCAGATACAAACTTTTAAAATTGAAATTTTCTTTCGAACACATGTACGCACACACGTACGCACACACAAATCTTCACACAGTTTGACCCCTACTCATTTGGGGGTGTTCTGGATCACCTTAAACACGAAACCATATTAGACCCCCTATGTATCAAATATCAATCACACATGTTACCATGACAGCTGCTGCTATGGCAGCTGAGAGAGCCATAATACCCTCTAACCATCACGTCAGCACAGTATCTCATTCCGTACATCACATGAATAGGGATGAGATAATAAAAAGATAAAGGTGACTAGGATCGAAATAACCTGGAGGAACAGGCAAACTGTCCATTTGAGAAGAGTGTGAGGGCAAAGCTTCCATGCGCATTGTCACCAAAATTGCTGTTCTGTTAGACTGAGAAATGTCTCTTCATTTTGAACATCATTCTGACACAGCCCTTCTGCTCCAATAATGAAAAATTTATTTATTCCATTAACAGCAACTTCAGCTAAACTAATGATCTTACAATTCTCTCTATTAAAACGTCAATCATATCAAGTTAAAAATAACTTTAAAAAAATTGCACATTGGAATTATTTTGGTAACATGGTGTTTGGATTCTGTGATAATGTATATCCAAAGTTTTAGAATCCTAAAGTAAGAGATTTCAGTCCCAGAAAACATGGTTCCATCTATCAAGTTGAATTGCTCTCTGCAAAAATCATTTATACTGTAGAAACTAAAGCCTATTCAGGAAAGCAAGATCAATGTCGACAAGCATCAGAAATACACAAGTTGGTCAAGTATGCCAAAAATATTTACCTGCCATGTGCAAACAACCCTAAAGTAACAACCTGCAATATATTTATAAACTCCTGCTGTGTAACTTCACAACTTTCTTGGAATTTTAGCTGTTGCCTAACATGTAAATGTATACTCAAAGAGTCTAACCTAAACATGTGTCATTGATGTTAACATAGAGCGAGACTTTCAAATAATTTTTTATCTGTCTTTTATGTGTTGTCTAATAAATTTCTAAGCTTAAAATGGGCTATTATCAACAAGATGGTTTTTTTTATGTCAAAACTTCACTCATTAAACGTACAAAATGTTTGAAAAGTGTTTCACCACACACAACACTGTTACAATAAGCACAAACTCATGACTGCTAAGTCTGTCCAATCTCAATGCAGTTGAAATCAATTGTAATCATAATTGATTTGTCAAGATCCATAAGGGGATGAGTGAGGGCATTTACAAGCACTCCTAAAAACTTCTACTTTACAATTCGGACTACCCTGAGCCCCCTCAGTCCATAATTTAGAGCAATTTTTCAGTGCTTTGGTTTCATTTAAAACATGTTCACATTGGAATCTCAACACCAGGCCAGGTTGAATTAGTGGTGATGGTGGAACCAGATGGTTGAGTTTTGGGAGCTTATTCCTCAATAAATCCCCAAATGAAAAACAGTTGGGAAGAAGGTATATTCAGCTCCTGAATATTTGCCAATTGTTTGTAAAAATGAAGAAGGATTGATACACAATTCAATAAGATTCTTGCATCATCTCAACCCATCTGATTTGTATTACAATTTCTCATAGATATTTTTTTCTTTTCAATCAGAAATTGCAGGCATGTGGTCCATGTTTCAAGGCTTGGTAAATGCAGCTGGGAACACACATTGAGTTCTGTTTGTTTCTGACTATCTGGATGGATTGAAATACCAAAATTTCCTCGTGTGCTCCACACCAACTAATGGTGGTGCTCTGCTCAAGCCTTCCAGCACTCAGTCCCTTCAGTCCAATATTTATGACTTTTCGATGACTTTCAAAGCACACAAAAAAAAAATCCCATGACCTTCCTTCCTGATTTAAAGAAACTTTTCAACTACTGAATAACAGTCAAAGTCAAAGTGGTATGAAGTATTAATAATCAATCTTGACACTACAAGTGAAAATGTTTTTTTTGTATTCTAACTGAGGAAGAAACAACAGCCCTTCATAAAAATTACCATGCATTTCCCAGGATTCCTTTCATTTCAAA
>VJOZ01046509.1:0-11702 GCA_009801055.1 Stichopus horrens | reverse complement strand
TGATTACAGGTAGTTGTTCACTTAGTTAAGGCCTACGTGCTCTGCAGTCCTCTAACTTAATTTCGTGAATCTGATTTCGTGCACCCAATCAATCAGGTAACTTTACGCCGAACTTCCTACTCTTTCAAACAGCTCGTGGCCCTGTATGATCTTTCTTATGGTTATTTAAGATCTCACCATGTTGTACCGTGTAGCACCTGGTTGCTAAAAACATTTTCAAATGATCATTTTTACTCTTACGGAGCATATGGTGATAATGTTTCATAAGTCTAATACGGAGAAACCTAAAACGAATGCCAGCGAATGCCAATACATGTATGGTTACAGAGGACGCCACCGAATTGTTTTCCACTAAACTAACGAATGCCAATACCTTAATGATAAATTTACATATGGGAGCCTATAAAAGAAAATGTAAAAAAAAAGTTTCCTGTAAGTCTATAGAATACAGGTCTGCAGTGTGCCCCAAGCAACGATTCATTTGTCTTTTCTGCAAAAGTTACATGGAGTTACATAGAAGCACTCACAACAGATGTTTGATCTGGGACTAGGCAAAATTTTGCCGGGAGAAACACAACAACATGTTTCACGTCATACCTTTTGTTCGGCATTAAATTTTAAGGAGTTTCAAAGGTTTAGGTTATTATCGTCATTTCGTATCCACAAATAGTGTCATTTCAAACCACGAAGCGACCTATTGATGTCCTTTAACTTTCATATTTGGAATGTCTGTTACACAAATAACACAAAATGATTTGATTTTTATAGCCTAATTATTCCTCCCCCAATTTCTCACCAATTATGAGGTTGAAGTCAAAGCACTTTCTTTGAAAAACAAAAAGAGCAGTGGTTGTGCATAGTCTCACAAAGTTAATCAAGGATCAATTAAACAAACAATCTAGTTGAAACTTTACAACATGACCTTTCCAAGAAGTATTCAAAGAGACTTGAAGTAATTCATTACGTTAGCATTGACTACGTAAGAGGGGAGAGAGTTCCAGTAATCAGTGCAGTTTCTCTCGAAGATTTTCTGAACCTCTGTCGACTGCAAGTGATCTTTGACCAAACAAAATTTTACAATTTTTATTTTCAGTGTGGTTCATCAACATTTCAGTTCCTTGTATCTTTGAGATCAGTCCAAGTTTTGTTTGAGATTTTGTGTCTACAACCTATTCACAATTAAACCTCTTGCGTTTCACAGTTTGACCAAAAATACTGTTGTTTGTTTACTTAAAATATGTAATTGATGTACCTACTAAATATGGGATCACTCCAAGTTGGTAAATTTCACGTTTTTACCTTTGGTGACTTCAAGTGCACACTTGACCTCCATCAAAATAATATGAATGTTGAAATTTTCTGTGTTCATAAGGTTTTCACATTTTAACCTCAGTTGACCTTTGACCTCCACCAAAAGCAATATGGATTTTGTACTCAGTGTGGTTCATCACCAATGAGACCAGTGCATGCAACCTTGTATTCTTGAGATTTTGCATTTATGTGCATTGCACAAGGGTTTCACAGTTTGACCTTTGACCTCCTTCAAAAACACTAGAGATCTTGTACTCAATACAATGAAATCAGTCTGTCTTGAGCTGTATTGTGTTTACAGTCTGTACATACTCGTGTAGAGCTCATACAGGATTTGTTGTATACAGCAGAGTATGTAATGTTTGCAAGTGTATGGTACTGTTTATCAAATTGTAGCATATACAACATGCAAAATATTAATGCACAGTACTGTTTATCAACTTCTAAATCGCTCATGTATTAATAAATGTCTGCAGCTAGGCTTCTTCAGGTATATGTCATCCAAACTACAATGCAGTTCTATAGTCTAGTTATGGATGTTTTGTGTTCGGCTGTGATGTGATTGATATACAACTTAGAAGTTCTCAGAAAATTTTAGGTAAAGGTCAGACATGGTAAAAAAGAAGTGTCTCCCCTATGTCAGTGGTTACACCAGCCTTTTTAATTTGGGAGGGAATTTCCCTAAAACTACGGACCAGATTCCTTATAGTTCACAATTTGCTGTGCTTCATGACATGCACAATCAATCAGTTTAGGTGATCTTTGACAGTTTAACATGATTTTTGTTTCAGTGTTTTGTAGGCAGTGAATGTTTTGCATTTTAAGTCTATTTTGCTGTCAGTTGTACTTGAGAGCCCTGTAATGTCCCTCCTTTCCTCATTTTTGTGGAAGGGATTTTCCCATTTGGGGCGGGATTTATTGCAGAGCATGCTATGGATTTCCATATCAGAACTTAATGGAAGTTTTACATGTTTGACTCATGGAACTTGTGTAGTGGTTCCAGGGTTTAATGATACAAATTCAGAGTATCCTTTTTTCCTTGTTTAGGAATCAAAGAGGTCTTGTTTGGTAATTGGTGGATGTGGCTTTCTGGGAAGACATTTAGTCGAAGGACTCATAACCAAAGGCTATGATGTCAGAGTTTTTGATATGAAACAATCATTTGAAGACAAACGATTGCAGTTTTTTGTTGGTGATCTGTGTAACAAAGAGGTGAGAAGTTTTCTTTTAGAGAAACTTGTGCTGCACAATAATCTCCAGTGTACGCATAGGGAATATACATGTTTAAGTTTGTAATTATGTGCTGTACATGTCTTTTTGAACAGTGTTTTTATTACATTAGCTTCTATGTTGTGGCTTTAGGAACAATGCTTTTAGCATATTAGTTAGTTCCTACGTTATTGCTTTATGAACAGTGTTTTCAGTATATTAGCTTCTATGTTGTGACTTTCTCTTCGTTATCGTAATTTAATATGTAATGTATATTTTCATTGTTTATTTTGATATTGTTAAATGCAGTAATAACTTGCAACGCTTGCCGTTTCTTCCTTTTTACATTAGGAACTGTTACCAGCTATCTCAGGTGTAAACACAGTCTTTCATTGTGCAACTCCACCACCTTTAAGCACTGACAGGTTAGTTAAATATTCTAGTGTTTGCATGTAGTCCAAAACTTGGACCAGGGTACCCTAAATCCATATTTGGTGGGTAACAGGGTGGGTGACCAGGATCGGAAAAGATCGGGAGACTTGAAACTTTAAAGATACAGTGGCTGTGCACATGGTTTTGTATGCTTAGTTCTCTCGTATATTATTCAACAAATTTGGATGTTAACTTCAGCTTCTTTCAAACTCATTAGGAATCTCAGAGTTTACCCTCTCCGTAACTGAAGTACATGATAGTAAGCCCTGTTGACCAATAATATGCCAAAAAAAGCACTGTGTGTATCAAAGACACACTCATATGCACACACACACACACACACACGCACAAGTGCCATTCATAAGTGGCAATTTACTCACTGATCTACTTATAACTTTATATTTTTTATAGTAATTATCACTCCAATCAGTTTTATGGAGACACAGAGATATTACTTGTATTAGAACCATTATCTTCACTTGAGATAATCTTTTTTGTTGTTGCACCCTTTGATCTCATTTAAGCTTTTGTTTACTTTTAAGGCATTTACTTCCAGCTACAACAAATAGTGCCATGTTATGCAACTGGTGTTCACACTAAACTTTTGCTGCACATGTATACTAGTGCTGTATAGTGGCATGGATAGAGTGTACTATACAGTATGGCATTCTGCCATATATTTACTTCACTCTGCACATAGTTGTCTCAGCACAACAAGTGCACTCCCATCTACCATGACAACAGTACTGGTAACATTTAGAACAGTCCCTGGCACCAGCCGGCTTATTCTACCATATTTATCATGGAGTATATCATACCATATTTATTGGTAAAGCAAGTTTACTAAAGGATTGGTATGAACTCTAGTGATCCAAATAGATAAGAAAAATCAACCCTAGTACCCTACTGTTTATTATGTGATAGGCCAAGCAAATAGCCATTTTGCAAGTACTGTAACATGAAAAATTAACTCCCAGTGATTGGTATATATCCTTGATAGCCATACTTTTCGTTTTCCAATTGAAATATGAAAATGATTTCACTGTTTGGGGGAACATACTGATTCAAGTAGCTGTGTTGAATACCACTGAACTGTTTTGTAAGATAACAGATAAAATTATTTATACTCCGGAGGGACTATGTTTTTCCTTTGTATTTGCAATGGTTAAAAGAAAATATAACTTGTGCAATTTGTCGTTATCATACCACAGAATTTTGTGTCAGTGTCACTTTACTGTTTCTGAATTCTTTGCAGCTTTTGAAAAAAAATCACAATAAGGGACAGAAAAATGCTGAAAACTATCATAAATATGTGTAATCTAGGAACTTAATTAGAAACTTCAGTGGGATCTCAACAAACTTTGGTGAGATCTCAACATCTTTCTTGCTAAACTGGTAAACCCTGCCTTACAAATACTTCCACACAGTTGCTAAACTCTTCTGATCTTATCAAAGGTACTGAACAGTCCTGGCCATGATAGGACTACACACAGTACTCTCACCAATGAGCTGAATTACTACTGCTTCCAAAGACACAGAGACTTTTGTCTTGTTCCTGCTGAATCAGGAATCAGACTACTACCCATATTTCTCCTTGAGCTCTCTAGTGTTTCCTCAATTATGGAGGACAAAAAGTGGTGGTTAGGCAGAATTCTGAAGTGGTACTTCAAAAGGACTAAGCCGATGGAAAGCCTCTCAGTCGCTCTTAATTCTTTTCGAAACCTCCATACACCCCATCTTTGAAATGTAGCATCTCTAGATGGCTCAGGAGCTTGATCATCCCTTATATGCCGAAGGGGGAGAAGGGGGAAAGTTAGGGCTCATGACATCATGAAAGTTACCTCAGTTTAGGAGGTACTCAAGCTGTAGCTGGTGTTGTGAAGCCTTCCTGTTCGTGGCTTGCTGCCTTTTCTAACATGTTTGCAGAGGAAGGAGCTGCTTGGAAGAACCGATGCCTGTGGCCTCCCATCATCATGACAGAATCGTTCTCTTAGAGTAGTTGCATAGAGACAGGTAGATCAGTGAAGTAAATGTCCAAAACTTTTCTGGTTTGGATATTTATGATGGAGAATGCTTACGTGATCCCGTCTAGAGTGGTGGTGTTAATGTGTTACCATCATTCAACTGCATTGCAGTGAAAGCTAAAATACAGGTAGCTGTGTGGAGACAGTACAGTACATATAACCTGCAATGGTTTACTGTGCCCTGAAAAGTATTTAACCCTTTCATCCAAATTGAACTTCACTGAAAGTTTGTTTAAGTTTAGGGATAATATGACAAAGCAAGCTTAAAATAACAGCTAAGCAGTAAATCTCAACTACTACTTCTGTAATTATTTTTCTTTCTTCCACAATCTCAAATACTGTACTTCTAAAACAACTAAAGGTATTGCAGATAATCTTTTTGGGGAAACAGTCATTACTTTTGCTTTGATTTATGTAAGTGCTCAACCTTGGTGGCATGAAGAAGAGCCCCCTAAGATGTATGTTTCAATTATATTGGTTTTGAGGCATTGTGAAAAATGCAATTTTAAGCGACAGTAATTTTGTGCATTTAATGCTATTGGAATGATTACACTGCTTGTGAAACAAATGATTTGTTTAGTGTATTTTGGAGGCAAATGTCAGGCAAAGAATAAAATATAAGAAAAATAACATGTA
Organism: Stichopus horrens; assembly: GCA_009801055.1. NCBI lineage: Eukaryota > Metazoa > Echinodermata > Holothuroidea > Aspidochirotida > Stichopodidae > Stichopus > Stichopus horrens. The sequence goes on along the minus strand of VJOZ01046509.1, from coordinate 6,090 downwards.
AATCACATTTAGATTGTCTCAGAATATTTACAAACTACTGTACATTGTATTGCATTTCTTTTCTCCTCTCTCCTTTGCTAGAGAAGTCTTTCAAAAGGTAAACTATGAAGGCACAAAAGTGATACTAAGCTGTTGTAGGGAAGCAGGGGTAAAGGTTAGTAGAGTTGTTTACCTTATATATACATTCGAATCTTGCAAAATGGTTTAGTGATTCTCTGTGTTATCATAAATGATTTAACTGATTAACAGTGCTCATTATGGTAGGTGTTCAGTCTGTGCTGATCTGCAAGGATCCCGCAGTAGACACCTCTCTCTGCAATGTGGTACACCCGTATGGATGGATGCACAGTGGTGTCCCAGTTGCGGCAGGCAGGTATCTCTGAAATGGTGTATGAAGCATGGATGTTATGATCAGGTTAGAGCTTTGCTCAGATGAAACGCCATCAATTTTTCTGTTCCACCAATGCTATTTGAGGTCTATGTCAGTAGTTTGTGTTTAAGCAGTGCCATAACCAAACTTTGTCATCTGAGTGGGAGGGGACAAAGGGTTGAAGATGGGGACATGCAGTAGTAATACTATCTAACCGGAGGGTCTCCATCCGTTGGTGTGTGTCATTGGCGTTGGCCTAAGAGGAGGGATTGTGTGAATCCCGTATTTGTCTCCTGAATCCCTCATAAAGATGAATCTTGTGCGAGAAAATCCCACACACTTTTCCACAGCTGAGGTTGTAGCTACAATTGTTAAAACATACAATAAAATGCAATCGAATCTTTAAAGCAAGTGAAAACTCCCTCCTTCATTTTGAAAATCTCTCCCAAAATTTTTTTAGAGAGAGATTTCCCTTCCAGGTTCAATTCCTTAGCATTATAACTGCCAAGGAAGGGGAGGGGGACAAAGGGTTTAAGTGGGGACAAACAATAGTGATAGTATCTAACTGGAGCATCTCTTTTGGTTGGTGTGTAGTGTACAGGGAGAATTATTGATAAGCATCCATCTCAGATTGCAGGATATGGCACTTCCGTGTCTCCCGGACCTTCTCCCTGACCTTGTAAAAGTCAACCCAATGTCTATTTATTCTACCTTCATATTCATTGGGGACCTTTCAGTTCATGAGGCAGGAGGAGGGAGGAGAGACATTGGACACATGGACTCCAAGCCTCCATTTTCCCATCTTCCATCTTCAGCAGTCTCATTAAATGATTCTCTGAGGTTCATCTACGGTCTTTTGATATTTTCTCTTAGAAATTCATCCTGACCAGCAGTGCTAGCGTAATCTATGAGGGCACCGACCTGCAAAATGGAAGGGAGGAGCTTGGGTATGCAGATACTCCAATGGATGCCTACACAGAATCAAAAATACAACAAGAAGAGGTATATATGTTTTTAATTTCTTTCTTATTGATTGCATTCAGCTTAAACAACCGAACTTATCTCTGGAACTGTAGGATTAAAAACATTTGCATTTGTTTGTGATAACTTCAAAGAGTTCAGCACGTAACTGAACTTTAATGTCAAATATATAAATGCAGTTACTACTTGTTTAGCATTTATCATGTATTTGCTGAAGAGAAATATTTCCCAAAGGTTTTCAGAAGTGATTGATCGATGAACAAACTAAATTGATGTAACTGTCCAATTGAGACTTGAAGATGAAGAAATTATTTATCTTTGTTACAAGCATATTACATTGTCATAAAATACATAAAAAAGAACAAAAAAAGTTGTGTTGGTCATACATTTTATAGAGCAGAAGAACAGTGTCTTAAGTAAATTGCATCTTTGACTTAAAGGCATCGTTTGAAATGAAGTATGTCTTAAAACCATAGAATGTATTTGAATAGCAAAGTTTAGTCAATGATGCCTTCAAAGGATTCATCAAAATTTCACAAATTCGTGGTGTGCTTATGATCCTTAGAAAATTGCTTTATTAGTCCCATGACAAAATTTTGGAATGTAATATTTACTTTACAATTGACATTTGATGGTTAAATACAAGAAAGTAAACATCTGTAATAGTTTTACAAAGGTTTGTAGAAAAGGTTCAAATATGGCAACAAAGAAGCTGCTCCGATGCACAAGTCGAAAAGAATTTTGTTTTGACTACTTTTATGTCAACCTTGACATTGTTTTGGTACAAGGTTATTTAATTTAAACTATTTTGTCTTGCAGGAAGTGCTAGATGCCAATGAACCCTCTGAAGATTTCTGTACAATCGCACTCAGGCCTCACGGAATATTTGGACCTAGAGATCCACATTTTATACCAACTCTGGTATCCATGGCTAAGAGGGGTGCCACCTTATTTAAGATTGGGTGAGTCTTCAATAATGAGGTTTCGATAGCGTATATTAAGTTTGATCAGTGTGTGCTCCGAGCTTGCAGTGATTTGGCTAATGAGAGCAATAGTTATCTGAATTAATTTAACATTAGAAAACATGATTAGTGACTTTATTAAACTTCAAAATATTTGTGATTAAATGTTACTATCATATACAAACATTAAAAAATTAGTAGTAACTACTGATATCCATGAACAGTGTGATTTTTGCTGTCTGAGGAAGACTTGATGATGGCTGTGATTCAAATATTTGTATACAGTACATAAAAAAATAAAACTGAATTGAGCTTGTGCACATTTACAAAGGGTCTTTGCCCTGAGGACATGTTCATAGCATCAAGAAGTACTTAATTTTCACAGCTATTCAACTGCTTACATTATCCTTCTCTTACATACATCCCCAACCCTAATTTTAACTTTGTACCCATTAATTTTGGAAGTTTTACATCAGTGAGACATTCTCTTTTCAAGTTTCAAGAACTTTTCCAATTCAGCAGGCAGACCTTTTGGAAAGCACTTTTGGAACTTTTTTTAGTCGTAAGTCTGGTGCCAACCCCTTGCTCACTGACATGTAGAGAATTTCAAAATGAAGGTAGTTCCGTCAAGAACAATCTTCAGAAAAACAAAAGATTAGTTTCTCACGTGGTTGTTGATTGTTTTGTCAATATCAGTAGAGTAAAGTTTCAACTTAACTTGATCTGAATCATATTTTTCTGCAGGAATGGGCAAAATAAAGTTGACTTTACTTTTGTGGAGAACGTGGTTCATGGCCATATCTTAGCATCAGAGAAACTGACCCCAAAATCAAGGATTTCTGGCAGGGTAAGTCTATTAAGGTCATTGAGATGAGAAAACTCAGTAGTCCATTGTTTGTGAGAAAATGTTTCAGCTGAAAAGTCTGGAAAACATCATTAACAGATTTCTGCATTTTATCAGCCCTTCCATAAACTGTTGAAAGGAAAATAGCATGAGTGTTACTTGCTTTGAACGCAATGTATATGATGTGGTGATACTATTAAAGGAACATGCTACTAGTGTTTTGAATGCACACTTCATTCCAACTGTTGTTGGAAAACTGTAAAATGTGAAGGCCACAATAGTGGGCAAAACTATATTATCCTTAACCTGACTGTAACCTAATGTGGCTGTTGCTCTCTAATTCCATTAGTCAGTTTTCATGCTTTGATTTAGTGATATGCTGGTCTGTGCTTTTACACTAAAGGGGATAAACAGTTGTCCCTACTTTATTTTGAAAAAAAAATAAAAATATTGCAATTCTTTCTCATTTGTTTTATAAGTATCTTTCATGATGTTGCTGAACATCAGTACTGTTTAAGCAAGGTCTTATGCTGGTAAATAAAGGAACTCAACAGCGAAAAGGTATTATAAAGTGAAACAGTGTCTTTCATGACTTATTACATGGGGTATCACTTTTTGGTGACTGCAAAGTTTCCCATTAAAACAGAAAATGGAATGCAATATGCAGTAAATAGGGACGTGATATCAGTCTACTGCGGGCTACTTCAGCTGAGTGAGTGGTGTACTATTGGGGAAAGGGGGTGCCATCTTCCCAGCATTCTCAATTTCCCTCGTTGCGTAACTGTTGGCATGTGGTTGTTGTACTGTGAGTGGCGCGCAATCAACTGCGTTGTCTACACATGAAGAGTTGTCAACGTCTTGAAGTAGTGTGAATCCTTGCATGCGCCTTAATGAAAGTGATTTAGCAAAAAGAAGTGAAGGCAAGAAAAATAAGCCTCTAATGTAATGCCTCTATAATAATACCCTAGAATCAAAGCAAAGACTTTACACTTAGAGACTATGGTGATCAAATTGACACGTTACAAACTTGCAGTCATGTAATTTTCTTCATTTAACTTTTCAGTTTGTTATTTCCTTCCCAGAACGAACGAGATCAGACTATAACTACCGCCTCGTGGATGAGTTTGGTGAGATTCTTTTTTTTTTTAGCTTTTCTTTTTTAACAATTTCCCCCACCCCCCGCAACCATACTTTTACTATTCTGCCTTTATCGGCCCACCGCTGTTTATACATTGAACTACATACATGTTGGTCATTACAACAGTATTTCACGAAATTTACCTCCAACTGTGTTGGACCTAAAAAAATAATTAAAAAAAATCCCAAAACAACAACAATAAATCGGCAAGTCTGGTGTACTGAAGTATTGGAACAATGGGAACATATCGCTTTTGTCGCTACACAAATTAGAGGGCGCCATTCGTGTCTTCGGGCTAAGATAATTCATTTTGGCTACCATAGTTCATTCCAAATGAATTATCTTAGTCTTCGGAATACTTTGCGTCCATAGAAATAGATAAACTAGATGAAGTCGCTGCACAACTGCACTTAACTACATACACTGAACAAATGAAGTCAAACAGTAAAAGGCAGCGTCTCACACGGTAAGGCAAAAGAGCTCTGCTGCCACCACTTGCCGTATATAACGAAAGACTAATGAGACCATGCAGACAAAAAAAATATAATATAACACAGAAAAATAGGATGATACTCTAGAGAAAATAAAAAACTAATACAGGCGAAAACAAAAAAAAAATTAAATTGTTACAAAAATTATAAAAACGAAGCACAAACTTGTTTTCTGTTTTACAAAATTAATAAAATACAAACACTTTATACACAAAAACAGGAATCTTTTTATGCCTTGTAAATTTATGAACAAGAAAGACAAAAAATGCTTTTGTTTAAAACCTTACAAAGCAAAACCTCTTTTGAAAAAAGACTACTTCCGTGAGCACTGAAGTGGGTTTCTTTTTTAATATTCTTGTCGTTGTCGCACATGGGAAAACTGATTGAAAAAAGTTGACTTCCATCCTGAGCCCTCAATTTCCCCCACGGGGAGGGATTTTACACTACACTGTACAATTCCCCGAAGCTTGAAAAGGTATTTTCCTTGAAACCTGGGGAGTTTGAGGACCATTGGCGTCCTACTTTGGTTGTACAGTTCAGTGTATTCAATAAGTGTTTTACTATAGTGACGCGATCTGTGACGGGAGCGAATCAAATGATACGGTACCACTCGTCGGGTTTTGGAATGAAACGTTACGTCTTACACCCCTTCACTGGGAACCCACATAATGTAAACTAGTAACTGAAAATTTCAACTTTCTCCATTCTGTGTCTAGCAATGGTATGACGAAAGACTGACGTGGGATCCTGCGGAATTCGACGGTGTGAGTCTCGTGGTGATGTACATCGACGAAATTTGGACGCCGAGAATCTTCCTGGGAAATTCGTAAGATAACCAATTTTCAGCTGTTTAGTCGTTCCGTTGTTGACTCACAAATTTCAACTAACGAACGTAATTTCGATTATGCCCCATCTCGGTGGTTTATGTAATGTATAATTCTAAGCCTAACGTGCAGTTTCATGGTATTAGCTCCATGGTTATATTAATATAGTATCAAAATGAAAAGTTTTTGGTGGGCTTCTTGTTATCGTATGAACCGAGCAGTGGCACAGAAAGAAAATGGTAGGAACAAGCCCCACCCCGACATCAACAGAAACCAAAACCGACTTGATAGTTTCCCACCGCGTGCGTCGTATTATCATAGACCCCGCCTCCCTGTATATCCCTGTAATATCATGACTTAGTCACTTAATGCTCGTATTATTTTATATTGAATAAAATCAAAGTTACATTGCCGTTTCCCCCAATCTCGCTAACTCGCATATTACGCGGGCTCTTGTCTCTTAATTAAAGGTGATTGGTC
>VJOZ01046485.1:0-14235 GCA_009801055.1 Stichopus horrens | reverse complement strand
GAAGTAGAAAAAAATCATTGTCATTTCTATTTGGTTTACTAAGTTTTTTTTTTATCTTTACATGACTTTAAGATCAAGATGCTACACCTAAAACATAAGTTATAAATTAAGACGATACCACTGTAAACAAACCAATCCCCGATGATGATAATCTAAAATAGAAATGACTTACCACCAGTTGCCTAGCCCAATTAACCCACAAAATTAATGACTATCATACTCCATAGGCAATGGGAGAGAGAAAAAAACCTTTGGGAAGGGAGGGGTGGGGGGAGATGTACTTAAATTGTGATCTCAATATATCAACACACCAACCTCAAAGTCACAAGATCATTAAAAAAAAAAAAAATCGTGTAAAACAAGGGTTTTGAAAATCGCCGGTTGTTTTTGAAGGTAGGTAAACAAATTTGACATTTAAGGGTAAGTGTGGTTTTCTATCCATGTGACATCTGTAACAAGACATGAGCTGGTCTCATCTAAGCCTAAGCAATACCATCTCAGACTAATGAGCTCACCTTATCCCTAAATCCAAGGTGTGTAAAATAAGTCGATTATGCATTTCACGTTATATCCCAGACATCTCACTGTTAAGCTCTTCTCATCACTGTTTTTGGTGTAAAAACTGATACAAGATTAAGAGCGCTATTTTCACATAAATACTTCAGATGGAAGGCACTCTCCCAAGGGCATGAATTTAGGGAAGTGTAACCCCCCCTCCCAAACAAAAATCCTAGTTCCATTTCTGCTGCAGTTGACTGGCCATCCTCAGGAGATCACATATATGCACTACGGATGGCCCCCTTCCTCTTCCAAAATAACCTTAGGGGTTCGTTCTTCAGGGATAAAATTTTCCTGAAGTTGGACAGGGCTCTATCGATAAATCTACGGGCAGGAATTTCCAATTCCATGGGCCTACTACAAGCAACAAACGAAAAAGTGTGCACCATTGGTTTAATTATTGCTTTTGCTTCAATGGGCTTTTTGGAGAAATTCCATTGGGAAATGCTACTGAGTTCATGAGGCAGACTGCAGTTGATTGATAGATAGAACTCTCCTGTTTTAATTTTAATATCTACTTATGATTGATGATGATGATGGCCAATGCATTAATGCACCCTTATCTTGAGAGGCCTTAGAGGTTTGCCATTATTGTGACCGGAAATACTGTAATTACTTCTGGAAAGAGGGTCAAATATGAAATACTATCTAACCTTCCAACCTGATAGAATACGTTTTTAAAATGTTCTAACATAAAAAATTAAAAGAAAATAAATGAAAAGAAAGATACGTGATTAAGATTTTAAGCCCAAGATGATCTAGAGAGTTGTTTTACATGGTAACTCATCACTCTCCCAAACCAGTGGAATGTTAAAACAACTGCATCTTACTGGCAATTCTAGAAAAAAAAAATACAGGCAATCAATGAAAACGACATCTCATTGTCTCTTTTCAAGTCAGCCCTGCGACAGAGTGGTAAACATACTCCCCTGAACTCCAAAAAATAGACATAAATAAAAATAAAAACATACACATGTGAAACCAGCTCTTGTTCATCATTATCGAACAGAACTAGTTTTTTCTTTTCATTTCCCTAAATTAAGTGTTCTTTTCTTTTTCTCTGTCCCGTGGAGACAAAATCTACGTGATTCTCTGAAGTTATAGCTGCCTTTGGAGGAACAATGAAACCATACATTTTTCTATATCTTAGGGTGTATTCACCCATGTACCTGTTTAAATTACATGTTTGCAAAGGTAACATTCACCTCTTCCAAAGGCAACCACAGTTACAATATATCCTGGCAGCGGTAGAGACTCGGTTTTTTTAGTCCGTATCCCTCGAAGTTTCTGCTGAAATGTTTAGTACACTGTCAATTTTACACTGATGTCGTTCCATGATAACTGACTAATGTATTCATGAGGTTCTACTTTGCTTTGTTTCAGTTTTCAAACAAATTTCAAAGAGTTATAATTTATGAAATGCATGACAGTATGATTCTTAAATTTGATGATGAAAGTTTACATCCAAATATCCAATTAGCTTTCTAAAATATTGCCGATATAACTTTTTTTTTCTTGTATATGACTTAGCACATTATACCATATCTTTATTATTCATAAATGTTCACAAAAGAAAAAAAGAACAATTTCAGGAAGAAAGCCCTGATCCATCAGCCCTCTAGTCACGTTTTATCCAGGGTTGCTTCATCAAAACTAATGTTTCATTCATCTTTTCAGACGAATGAAGGAATATAACAGATTTCTCATGCACCTGATTGGTTGATTCTCCACAAAAATATATGTTCTCTTGAAATGTATCTATTTACAATGAGATGGTAGAGTATAACTACAAAGTAACCCTTTGAGAAATTTCTTGGTCTTGTACTTGTTTAACTCCCTCTTTAGTCATATCATCCAACTAACGACATGTCGTGTAATACACGGGAGCTACTTCATTCGAAAGTAATGTCTACATTAAAACTTTGAATGGCCTTAGATAGCATCAGCAGTGTATGTCTAAGGAGCTTGTCAAGCTAAATGACTTGAAAACTGTATGACACTAACATGTTATGATTGAAACAACACCACTCTTTCCTTCACACCATGCTAAACCCTGCTGCACCCTAAGAAACCTGCTACTAGCTCATCTATCTACCCTGCCAAAACCTTTAACAACCCCTACCTGAACATTTTGGTCCCCCATCCCTATCATCACCCTATCCTGCTCAGTACAATCACTCTACAAACCCCTCTCTCCAAATCCATTAACACCTAACACACTTCTCATCCTCCCGAAAAATTTCCTCATCCCCTTCCTGAAACCCATCCTGACAATTCTTCAAGCCTCCGCATCCTAGCCTGCAAACCCCACACCAAACGAAGGAGATACCACCAGTCAAGCTATTTGCAACTATGTAGCTTCTTCATAAATATTAAAACTATAAAAAGAAGGAAGAAATCAAGTATTGTCAAGTAAGATTAAGGTTAATTGAAAACAAGTGATTGGCACTTTTGCTTCTGTGTTTCTTCTTCGACAAGGTCTGACATCCATTACTGATGTAACTGCCAACAAACTCCACAGAGAGTGAGAGAAAGAGAGATTAATCAGAAATAACTTTATCAGCATTTGGGATTCTGTCACTCAAGTTTGGAAAATCCAAGGAGCAAAACTAAAGAAGGTTGTGCGACTACTAATACTGACCAACGAACGCTTATCGTTTTCACTCCATCCAGGACACACTCCCAATAACTTACTACATTGGACAATGACAAAGATATACAGCTTTTATGATACGTTCAGACAAAACCCACATCATCCAATTTGGTTTTTATGAAATAAATTATTTACAAAATGTTTGTACATAATTACAAATGTTGTTCATAGAATGCCCTTAGTGTCCAAGTGTGACAAATAGCTTTCGGAGAAAAAAAAATGTGACTGATATATTACAGGAGATAAAACTGAGGTATGTATGAGGCTCATAGAAATGACAAAATCATCGTTGGAACTACAAAATGTAAACTTGTGGTTAGAACATTCAGCAAAACTGTTACATATTACTACCAGCGAATTTAGACTGGAGGCACAATCAGGCATATGTCAGTCAAGGAGCAAAATATTTGTGATGATCCTTTACATTGCCTTTGATTGTAAGTTTGGATTAATCCATTTAACTACATGTGTGGAACAACGTTAATGATATTGTGACTGAACACACAACTAGCTATGAAGTTGTCTTCAATTCATCCTTCCATTTACCACCCAATCCATCCATCCATTCACCCAACCACCTGTTCATTCGTCCCCTTTCCCACCCATGCTGTTTCTCAAATTAAAAAGAGCAGAGGGACATCAAATATTGACTACTTGCTGTGCTCAGAAACAAAAAGACAAAAATAGCAGTTTCAGTCTAACCGACACAAAACAGTAATTGCGATGGTTACTGACTGACTGACCGACTGACTGACTGACTAGCTGGCTGGCTTCATAAAGAGTTAACACCTAACAGCAGTTTAGTGACCATGAAGAAAGCACCTTCCTACACTTCACAGATGACCAACAAGCATAGCTCTGACAATAAATAAGAAATTACCAACAGTGCTGAGTTGTAAACTCTTTTGAAATCTCACCCATAGAATCTACAATCTTGTTAATTTCAAGGGGGGAGGGGAGAGTAATGTCGGCATTAGAATAATTTGGTTACAACTTCAATATGTGTTAACATACAAAAATTACCAATTTCATATAAAAATTCATAACAAAAAAAAAGGAAAAAAATAAAGAGCTGAACGACAGCCCTCTTTCAGGTCATTCATTTAGCTCCTGTAGATCCACGGTATCACGAGACAGGATAACTTTTGTAAAACCAAATTTTATCAGTGGTATTCCAAATATTTCAAACTCTATATGGAATAGTGTCTCAGTATTGAGTTGGGGTAACTGACTCTCTCTTTTCCTAATTGAAATATAGTTGATTAATTGCTTTTCAATTAACATCACACAAGTACCCACACCAGATGTGATCATAACGTACCATACCATGCGTTACTATCTTGACAAAATGTTGGGATAAACACATTACAGACCACTTGTCTCTTGAAAAATGACCAGAGCAACAACATCAAGCCATACAATCAATCAACTTTTACTAAAAGGTGTGCTGTCTTCATTGTTTTTAAGCAACAGTTTCAAGAGGATGACAAGTAAATTTAAAAATCACTCAGGCTATGGTAGTGTCAAGAATAATGAGCAAAGTGACAAATGATGCTATTACTTCCTCTAAATTTCACAGAATTTGACGCATCGTGCCATTAATCTACCACGAGTAATATTTAATACATTCAATCTTGGTCAGCTACGTCACACATGATCTCAAGTTTAAAGAGGGAAAGATCACTTGGTCGTTATTGCCAATATGTTAGAAATGGCTGGCAGAAATTCTCAGCACCTTCCACTTTGACAATTCACAAAGAAACATACTCGTAGGAAACACTTCATGGGTAACTTCCTGTTATTTACCGCAATTCTTTTTACCCTTTGTTTGCAAGCATTTTATTCTACCCACAACAAACATCTAATAACAAGACAAGGATGATTCTACTTTATATATTTGACTTGTTTTAGTTTTAGCCCCTCCCCCACAGTCTTATTAGATTATAAGTTATCTCTTATCATTCTGATAAGTACTCACTCTGTTTGCTCATTGGGGGAAGCCCCATTTACTTTTCTTTCTTCTTTTTTTAATGAGAATGGATGGCCTGCAATCTTCTGTATCTTTCATTCTATGATATCTGCTTTTATCTGTAGGCACCTCAGATCTCCTCACAACCTCTCTTTTGTCTTGGCTTTGATGCGGTCTATCTCTTCCTTTCATCTCTGTCTGTGATCTAGACTTCATTAATACCCTGGGCCTCATTCTCATCTACGGTTTATTCTGAGGTCGCTTCTCTTGAGAGTATCGACAAAACATCCTGGTTGACCTCTGATGGATATCTGGTTTTTGTTTCTTTTTCTTGTCTTTGGTTTTTTTTTTTTTCCTTCTTTTTCTGGATGCTCAGTTCACCATTAGAGTATGAGATTCTATAGGTGCGGCTGAATCATAGAGGGTATCTGTATCTTTGGTAGGTTCCCCTGCTAGCTGACACTGGTGAGATAATGTCCCTGCTCCACAATCGCAGAAAAATCTAAAACAAAATGAGGGAAAATTAAAATTTTTTGATTTCTTCTATCACACACAGCAGTCCTGATTAATTACAATTAAATAACATACTTGAAAAACTGGTTCATCATAAAATGGCTTACAATTTGAATACATATGTACATGATTGCACAATAACGAACTCGCCTTACAACTTTGACATTGATTTTTGACTGGCATTAGGACATTGTCAGGTCAAAAAAAGATCTACATAATAATTAGGTTACCACAATTAGCTTCCACCTATCCCCAAGGAATAACCAAAGGGACACCTAAACACTCAACGCTTGTTTCAAGCCAAGGGTGATGAACATTAACCGCCAGCAAAGCACTGACTTCTTTGCACTACACACCGAGTAGCTGCTGCTATCATGACCAGATTAACAATGATATTTAGGACTGCATCTTGCACAGTGTTACGTCATACCTGTCGTGTGTTACAAACTCCACCACATGGCCTGCGTGACACCTCCGTATGCAGTTCACACAAATAGCATTGCGGTCCGTTGTGTTGCATGTTTTACACCTGAAAATATAATGTAGTCCTTGATTAAAGATGATTAAAATGATGATATGATGGTCACTTCATTATAACAATAAAGTCTAGGGGAAAATAGTCAATCAGTTGCCACGTGAAGACGGTTAAAAAGAGTGAGTTTGTTAATTCAAGAGACTACCATCTTTCCTAAATGTACCTTAACTTGCTTCACTTCTCACATGACACATGTCTGCAATGGTAACTGAATCAAAATTCAAGCAGTGTTTACTTTTCCAAATTTATTATATGTACACTGAATAAAATCTCTGACAAATGAAATGGATGCTTATTTCTTTCCACTCCTTCAAAGTACAACTAACTTTTAGGCTATCAGTTATCATATGTGAAAATACTGCTTCCGCTAGTGTGACCAATAATTAGTGGCTATACAGACACAAACTACAGACTTTAATGCAGACATGTGCCACACTTTAACACTTGTTTGAAGCTATGTTCAACATAAACACAAACAGGTAACTGGTTAAACTGGCACATTTTATAGAAGCATCTGTCACACCTGGGAGATTCTTTGCAGCTCTCTTACCTGTAGAAGTCATGCATAGGATAACTGGTATAACTGGAAATTTTATACAGACATCTGCCATACTTGACTGCCTTTTCTATCGCATTCTTGTTTCCATACACTTTATTATCTGTGGACAGAGTAAAATCAGACGACCTTTTTGAAAATACACATTTCAAATCATTTTGCCGGGTCATCGCACTGAATTGCCAAACACAAGACTAGAACAAATTTCTTTGTGTCATCATCCCTTGTATACAATTACTCCGCGTTTCTTCAGAGTGACCTACAGTTTAAGAATAAACTGTATCTTAGCACCTACAAACGTGTTAAAGAGCTGCCTACATATTTTCACTGATTAATAATGAATCTACATGAAACCTTATTACCAACAATGTAAGTCTCGGTCAACACTCTCTATTAAATATCATGTTACTTTTCTGACAAAACATGGTTGTCCATAGCAATGACAATAATTAATCACCCACAACTTAAACAGCAGGGGTAGATACATCTTTAAACAGAATGCATTTATCTTGAAATGTTTTGTATGTTGCACATGTCCATGAGGTTTTCAAGAGCAGTAAATGCAAATACTACTGTAAAAAGTACTGTGATAAACAGAGCACTGCCACGCACTTGACTTTTGATTCATGGAAGCTGCTCCTCTGTAAGTAGATGTTTGCTTCCTGCTCGGGCACAAACAGTCACTAATATAGAGACCATCACTGCAGGTCACACACCGCAATCATGTCAACAAGTTAAACCCTGTTACAACTGTTTAAAATGGTCTTAAAGCTTGTGAAGATTACTATCAATATAACCCAAATAGGAGATAATTTGCACCTTTCATATCTGGACTGACACCCGTTGCTAAACAAATGCCAGCAAACTTGTTGTTGAAAACTTGATTGCCTTCTAGTGTTGCAGTTGCATTGTTGGTGATTTCAATGCCAGCCGCTAAGCCGTCGAATATTTTGTTCCTCTTCAGCTTCGGGTGGCTCTGGGAGCTGATGAGGACCCCAGCTTGCGTATTCCTGAATATCTCGTTCTCCTCTAAGACACCTGATGAACAACAACAAACCTTTGTTTAGGCCTTAAGAAATGGCTATTTATAATGCACCGACAAGACAACTAATTGAAAACATCGCGGGTCTACACGGCGAATTATTTAAAGTGTCTCCTGATTTAGACGCTGACAATAAATCTAACATGAAGTTATAAATAGAACTCTGCTTCATGATAATCTGAGAGGTACCAACGTTAACAAAACCTTCCAGCATTGGAAAGGTAAAACAAATTCATTATACATTGTTATCTTCCCTACTGTAGAATGAGATGTGTTTGGAGTGATAAGACGTAAATAACCGCATAGATTAGACAAAAATAACGTAAACAGTGAATGCTTATGGTAATGACATATGTAGAGAAGGCTTCTTAAAAACAGCACACTGAGTTGTTATTGATAAATACACGAGGTTTTGAAGGGAACTACTGCATGAAAATGCTACTAATTAGCATGATAAGTCAAGTTCCACATCCGCTAGTCACAAACAACGTCAACCAGTTTCAACACATGGACCCCCCCTTGTCACCCTGCTGTGCATGCTTTACTGTTCTCTCTTCTAACAAATAAAAAGTATTAATTTACATCAAATAACAAAAAGGAAAGGTACTATCAAATGCTGAGAAGACTCACATAGATAAACAATCATCCTGACATCTCATGAATCACCATCAATAAATGTTTATTTTCTGTAGCCATATTTATTATCTGTAATCATGTTTATCATCTGAAGCCATGCTTAAAATCTGTAGCAATGCCCTGTAAATCTGTAACTGTAGATTGGTTCAGAATTGAATCAGGAAGTCCATGAATATGTTGCCAGAAATTGTTTCATTTTGATGAATATTGATGAAAGGTGATTACTGTTGCCTACAGCTGAGGAAATCGCTTTCTTAAAATTTCTGAGGGAGTGGAATCAGTTCTGTAGTCTGTAGCTCATGTACAACGTTCACCCTCATTTACTGACGATCACGAACTTACTGCACTATGTAGGCCTTAAACCTACGGCCGATTCTGAACAAAAAATTAGCTATGCCAAGTTGGTTTCCTTCTCATGTAATGCATAGTGTTGAATATCTAACCAACCATAACTAAGGATCATAAATCCTTTGAACAATCCCACATCTAAACTCTTTAACTTATTATGAGATGTAAATTAATTTCTACACCATGCAGTCCTGATAACTATCTTCCCTCACCTCTTCCACCGTTGAATATACAGATACCGCCATCCCGTCCATCGTGAATCTTGTTGTGTTTGAGATATGGATTACTGTCAGTTTTGATCCACACACCAGCCATGGCATTGTCGAATATCTCGTTGTACTCGAGAACACCGAGGCCTGAACGCAGAGAAACAAAAGACACCCTTTACACGATTATTACACAGTACTATCACTATTTTTAAAAAAGATTTATGTACGGTTGCTTGGGAACATTATCACAAATGAAAAAATTCTTCTTCCTAATCAACACACAAGTATCTGCACCCAATTCCGGCCTTCAAAAGGGGCAAGACACAGTATTGAGTTCATGCTGTCTCTATATCATTCCTTATCTCTCTGCTGCTGTCTCCACTTACACAAATGCTCCACTAGGCAAATTCTTAAAAAAGAAAAAGAAAATAGAAAAAAAGTATCATAGTTATCATATCAAATACAGGGGATACACGACACCACCTGAAAAAAAAAAAAAATCTCCTGATATGGAATCCTGTAAATCCAATGAAATTCTAGTTTTACAATCAACAAAGACACAAAGAGAACTTTCAGGGCAGCCACTTTATCTTGGTATTTCAGCTCATTTGATTGCTCTTCATTGTCCATTTATAATTTATTACTTTTGCAGTATCTACTTTTTAACATGACTTTTACAGAACAAGCAATTTAGTGAAAAGTATACCATAAGTGCAATGTAAGAAGCAATTATCACAGAAATACCATGCACAAATGAGTTCATTTAATGCTTAGAATCGTCAGCAATAGCATTTCCATATTAACTTCTATTTTAGCCTACAGGCATTACTATGGTGGTTATTGTCAATGGGTGTTGTTTGTATGACAGATGGCCCTGCTCCCACAAAGTTTAGTGGGCTCTAGAACACTTAATATCTGTACTTACTTTGAGGACCCTGATCCCTGGGGTACATGCCACTGACTTTGACCAGCACGCTTCATATTGTATCTCTCACTGAAACATTCTTTTGCACTTCATATTCAACTGTATGTTCACTTAATAATGACATATGTGAGTGATATTGTCCGTACAGTCTTGCTTACCTCCATTGTAAACGAGGATACCACCATTTTGTCCACCCCAGATCTTGTTGCGTCTGATGATTGGATTACTCCCAGTTCGGATCTGGACTCCAGAGTACATGTGATTGAAAATATCATTCTCCTCCAGTGTACCATGGCCATTGTCATAAAAGTAAACCCCAACCTGCATAGGCATGACACAAAAAAAGAGAACATTCCAGCAATGGTAGATGTTGTCCCCATCATTTCTTTCAAATGTGATGTTTACAAGAAAAGCATTGACAACTAAAATATTTCTGTGTTTTGATAGGTAGATGATTTCATTTGTGTTTTCACTGATCGGTAAAACTCAGAATAGGGTAATTTTTTCTCATACTCGCCGAGCAAGGGGCACCCAACCAAAATGGCGGCATTAACGTTTATTTTGGTACATTCACAGTACTGTACACCACACTTGTGTGAAGGAATCATATTAGCACACTACATGCAATCGCCAACACCTTCTCATGAATAGGACAACCTATTTTTCTTTAGAAAAAGAAGAAAATTCTATTTCAACTATTTGCTGTGTATGGTGGGTGAAATTTGGCAATCTGACACAGTGTGTTCACTGTTCACACAGAGGTTGTGTCGTTTATCACTTCATGAAGGAAACAGGGAGTAAATTTGGATTCGAGTAATAAAAGGCAATTCTGGAACGCGGGTGACCCGCGAAAACACTAGATTTCACCAGTACTTAAAAGGGCTCACTGAGTTGTTTCACTAAATTCATGACAATTTGTCAGACCTGTTGTGAATTTACTCCTGTGTTGACGGCAACTGGTCAAACTGAGAGATTCTGAACATGTAACACAGAACTGAAGCAACAATGACAGGGCAATTGACAAACAACATTATTCATTGCAAACCTGTGACCAGACAAGTTTTCAGTAGGAATAGAAGTATTCAGTAGGAATAGATGTATTCATTAGGAATAGAATTTCAGTAGGATAGGATTTTCAGTAGGAACAGAAGTATTCATGACTTACGGGATTAACTAAAAGTATCGGCATGCAACGGTGTCCCTAAAATTTGTCACAAAATAAATTTTATCAACTCAACAAGCCCCTTTAAAGGGAAGAACAATTCACTGTCATGGCAAATGCTACATTAGCAATGTGGAGCTGGAAAACACCAAGCAACAGAAGAAAAAGTAACAAACACAAACAAAAGACATTAACAGAAGATCATGATGAAACTGAGGGGTAGTATAATAACTGGGATGTCAACATATTCACAACCTACAGGATGACAAATACATTAATTGAGGATAGCATTATCTTCCACAAAAGTGATGGTTTTGTCATGATTTTTATGTTTGGGCTCTTCATAATGAAACATAGAAGTTGTTAGCTTGCATTTACCTGTTTGCCACTGTGAATTCTGTTTCTCCTAAGCTCAGGGCAGCTTCCAGTTGTAACCCAAACACCTGCAAGTGTGTTGCTGTAGACCTCGTTCTCAATGATAAGGCCTTTACCTTTCTCATGCTGAGGGAAAAAGAAAGATACAGTATCATTGCAACTACAGTCTCCAAGCAGACATAATAATTGCAAAATAAACCTAGTACACACAACTTTAAACTGAAAAACTTTTGTCTAATACTTACCACACTGATCTCACTAGTTGTGTAAACTGAATCCATGTATTTAGTATTTATTAGAATGATCTCAATGATCATGCCAATTGAATCCCAGTCATTCAGTATATATGTCACTGATCATACCAACTGAATCTGTGCCATGTATTTATTACACTGATCTCACTGATATTACAAACTAAATCCCTGTCACATGGATTACACTGATCTCACTGATATTACAAACTAAAGCCCTGTCACATGGATTACACAAATCTCACTGATATTTCAAACTTAATTCCCTGTCACATGGATTACACTGATCTCACTGATATTACAAACTAAATTCCCTGTCACATGGATTACACAAATCTCACTGATAATAAAAACTAAATCTCTGTCAGGTAGTGTTTATTACACTGATCTCACTGACCCTCCAAATGAGGACCTGGCAGTATTTGTTTTACTGTCCTTGTTGATCAAGACAATTGAGTATGTTTTTTTTTTCTTGGGATTGAGCACATTGTAAACAAAGCCATTACCTTTCCTGGTTCAACAGTTAATAGTAACGACTGGTACACTAATTGCTCACTGACATTCATGTAGATGAATGATACTGATGGCTTACAACTTACCACGTATATACCTCCATGTTGACCATCATGGATACGATTTCCCCTGATGATTGGGTTACTATTAGTACGTATCTGAATACCTGCCAATGCATTACTATGAATGTCATTGTTCTCCACAAGGCCACGTCCTTCCCCAAATATGTACACTCCACCTTGATGGCCATTGTAGATCTCATTGGCTCTGTAAACAAGAGGCATACTTAATATGAAGTTCTGCAAACCCATGCACATAACAATCAGACATGTCCAAATGCCACACCTACAGCAGTGTGCATCTACTAGAATCACTTTGGTGATACCTTAACGGAAACAGCAATTGCTGCTTGTGTCACTATTTCAACTTCAATTTGCCCACTGCAGCACCTTTTTTTTCCTTTTTGTTCACACAAACAGTACTTTACAGTATGTAGCCTGCCCATTTCACTTTCACTGACAGGCAAACTAGTTTACCATTTTAGGAAATACCTGAACTAGTATACTTCTAGTGAAAACAATGGCAATAAATTCTTGGCAAGTAGTTTTGGTAACCAAACAACACATTTGCTTCACATGTGCACACACAAGCAGCACACTGCATGCTGCACCTCTAACTATTATACACATGGGCCCAAGATGGCTCTAAAGCTAGATGGACCCCCAAGAAGCATCACTGAAAGACTGAGATTCTGGACAAGTAAAATGTAACAAGGTTTAACATCATTGTTGTCTAAGGTAGATCAACTGCTAAGATTAAGATATTCATTTTGATGCATTTGGAAAGCTCTCCCACAAAGTCTTTGATGTACTGACCAACTTGGACATTTGAAACACAATTTTTAAGACCTCTTTGTTTTGTTTTTGTTATTAACTTTTGCTTTCATCACTCATTAAGTCCTATTGGGTGACCTTGGTTGGGTTTCGATACGAAACTAATTGCTCTCATTATTCGTCACAATGTACAGCCTATGATGTGATCACAAACCATCGAGCTGAAAAATTAGAAATCAAAAAAAAAAAATAGAAGGTACAAGCAGACCTAACAGAAAGACAATATCAGTATGAACAGAGATAATAAAGCAGCCACACACAAGAATAGATGGAAAAAAAAAGCAACCAAAACAAAGAAAAGAGACATTACAGATGATGATGTATCACAATCACTGAAATTACACCTAACTCCTTACACACTCAAAATCACCAAGAACAAGGGATCATCTACACACAACACATATTGAGCTCAAGACACGCACAGCTTGTATATGTCACTGAAATAGGCAGCAAATCCTTGAAATACAATATCAGACTGAAATACAGTATACTCTCAGATAAAGTCAACATATAGAAGACCAACTGACTGTAAGACCATTTGAAAATGTAGAATTGCAATCAGGTGAGTTTCTACTAAACATCAACATGTTGTCCAATGAGATTATTTGCACGGAAATGTAATATACTCTTTTACTCAGGCACCACACTGAAAAGAGCATTGGCTAGGAGACGTGCTTGCAATATACTTACAGAATCAAGTGCTTGCAATATACAATGACATCACTTGCTAACACCCTTACTATCACACTATCACCCACTGGCACCCTCTACAGTTAATTCCAAACTAGTCTCACATTAATTGACAGAAAATGTATCACAGCAAACACACTCTAGGGTAGGTTTTACATACAGAATGGTAACATGAAAACAGATGGTCTTTGAACAGGATATGGCTCTTAGCTATGCTTCCTATAGGGTGGTGGAATAATGTCCAAGAATAATCATGTATTGGAGAGCAGAGAACACTTTTTAAACAGTCTGGACAGGCAAAATGTTAAGAAGTCAACTGCAAACAATCAGACAGGCCTAATTAACATAACACAACAATATGTCCATGCTTAAAGCAAAAAATAATTCATGCAAGATATTTTACAACA
>VJOZ01046468.1:0-22900 GCA_009801055.1 Stichopus horrens | reverse complement strand
CCCCCCCCCCCACATCCTGGATACGGTCCTGAAGTATTATCAAGAACATTTTTCTTACAACGAATTACAGATATCACTATTTCAAGGACCTTACATGCAGAACCCGGAAAGAGGGACTGGGGGCTGTCGGTCGCTTTGCTTACTCTTCACTCAATTTCCCAACTTCTTACATACTTTCTCTAAGTTCAGCCAACATCGTACCATAAACACACATTTATCGGGCAAAGCATATAGGAATCGATTACTGTTTCTGTGGAAAAGGGAGAGGGGGAGAACGACTCCCACAAGTTTTTGTTTTTTAGTGGAGGGTACACTAACACATTTATCTCCCCCACCCCCTTCCCCCACACACACTCTTATAATCTGAAAGCAGAATAAATAACAAATTAAACCAAGCTTTTCTTGGCGGAAGTGTGAATTATCAATAAATTGTGCTAGGAGTCATTTTTGCTCAACTACCCCCCTCTTTCAACTCTCTGCATGCCTGTGGCGGCAACCCCAAAGTCTGGTTCCTGATTGAAGATCAGATTTCCCCCATCAACTTTCAAAACCAAGTTGACCCTCTGTTCGGCACAGGAAAGTCATATAGGAGATCAGACAAAGACAGATGTTGCAACTTCAAAGATAAATCAGTACAATCGAAATCTCTCATATGTCGACTTGTAGTTTTAAGTGTATATCGCTGTCGGTACAAATTGCTTTTTGTTTAGGTTTTAGACATTGAAACAACCAGACTTTTTCATCAGTGGGAGGGTGGATAGTACTTAGTGAGGTGTGGCAAAGGAGCGAGATGGGGGCAAGCAGTGATTACACCATCTAAGCTGAACGCCACCATCAGTTCAAGTTGGCTGGTAGCGCACAGAGAAAAGTTTTGAATAAAAGTACCTTTCAGATTGCAAGGAAATGGCACTTCCCAGTCTCTCTGACTTTGTGAATTTCACCTAAACATTTTCTTTGGTTTTTAGAACACAGGTTCGGAAATTTTCACTTCCATTACGAATGATGTTGAGAAGGTGATAAGAGAATGTTATGGATGTTCAAATTCATTGATGGATAGCAACATGTAATTATCATTTATGCTGCCTAAGGGAGGGGTGGGACTGTTAGGGTTTCAGTGTATGTTGGTTGTAAAGATGTTTACAACTTCATCACTGTGTTGCACGTCGCTCGCGTTTATTACACAATTTGGTTTTCAGTCGGTTGCATTGTACATGTGGCCTAGAATGCTCTTAAACTGGGCATGATGTAACTTTTTTAATTCGTTGATAACATGTCAACAAAGAGCATATCTGTGCTAATGATTTTTTCTTTTTTTTTCAATTGTAAGGTTTTACCTTTACCGAATCAGAATCAAAATCTGCAAGTACTGATATTTTCAAAAATCAAGAAAATGATAAAACCACGGGCATTTTACCACTTAAGTTGAATTTTCATTTCAATTGCTTGGTTACTCTTTGCCTTTTAATCTTGACTATTTATCAATATCAAACTAATTTAACCGTAGCCTATGTCTTTTTGAGTAAATCATACTGCATTTGTAGTAATTTTTCTTACACAAATTTTGCCCTGTATTTCTTTACCTTCTTCTCTTATTTTCATTTGGAGGGGGGGAGGACATTTGACAATCCCCGCTCCCCCGCTGGTTTCAGGGAGGTGTTGGGGGAATCCCCGAGCCTTCTAACCATTGACACCAAATGTAATTGTTGCAGGTCCTACGTTACGTTGAAAAACATTCTGTGTTTGTAAAGATATAGAAAATCATACACGAAAATATTGAGCTATGCATGCATTCTTCGCAAATTCTAAAGAAAAAAAATTCTCTCTCTGTTGGTTCACCACAGACCATAAAACACAGACACGTTCATATGACACGCCATAAACAGTCCCTGCGGAAAATTGATAAACATTTCCATGTTCCAGGCGGAAGAGAAATTGTAAACAGTTTTTATTCGATTTTTTTTACTTTATTCAATGTTTATTTGCTTTTTATTGTCATATATTTACAGAAATGGACTGACAGACAATTTCCTTATATCACTTAGCCTTCGTAGCGCCTCTGTGGCTGCCACCTCGGCGATAGCCAAGAATTCCTTTCTGTCCACAAAATTACTTTTTCATTAATATATGGAGACAAATTCCTTTCTACTGCGTCAGTTTTCGACGCAGTAGAAAGGAATTTGTCTCCAAAGCCTGCGGACGTTAGTTTTTTCGTAGCGATAAGCTGGGCGGAAAAAAGTTCGTCAGCGACGCGGGGTATACATCACTTGGCTTTGATATCACTATGTTGCCATGGAGATGGTAGAAAACAATGTTACATACTTATGTGTGCTTAGATAGTGACAAACCAGTACTTTAAAACGAGTAGTTGCAATAATATGGATTTAAAACACTCAAGGTCCACATATTGCAAAATAACATTCAAGACAGTAGTGTTGATAACGTATACAAGATGGGGGTCCTGGTGGAGGGGGAGATTGCAAATAACCTCCTGTAGTAGTAACCCTCATACCCATCTCCTTGGAGGATGAAACAAGAGCACAGTAATGTAAGAATGCTGAACATACTGTTAGGAAGAACTGTCCTCCTTATCATGTCACCAGATATTGTACCAGTTTATATACTCAACAGTCACCCCAACTTTATCTTGATGGGTCAGCTAAATTTTCCAAATCTTCTCTTTTATACCTTACAAGTACCTTTCAGGATATTCAAGCTATTGCATATTCAAAGTAAGCAAATATAACTTATCTACATTTTGCAATCCAGTAACAAAAATATTGCTTCACATAATTCACAAGTCCCATCCATGATAGATGCCTACACTGATACAAACTAGGATGACTTCATTTTCCTTTTGAGATATGTCTTCAAGAAATAGTTAGCAAGCAATTCAAAATGGCTGATGGTCTATGTAAGCAGCAATTTAGTTCTCTGTACAAACTCACATTCAGGGTAAACACAGCATATTGTGTATTGTTATACCCTGCTTGAAAAAAAAAAATGACGGTGAAGTCACCAGACCGTGTAGGCAGTGACTAACACCTCTTTTATTTGGAACTTTGTTTAATTCTGATTGATACGACTCAATTCTTTTCGTCATCAAAGAAGTTGTCCAGGGTTACCTTAGCTATTTCAAATATGAACAGTGCTGGTACTGTTCAACAATATTCCAGGCTTTAGCATGCAAAAGGAAGTAACCTTTAAATAAACGTCTTTACACCAAAAAACAAACCTCCTCAAAGATGTTTCCTCATAAAATGCTTTATCATAATTGTACTTTTTTGGGGGAGAGTCCCCTACAACAATCTGCCACTAGAGTACAAAGACCCTATCGGTATTTATTTTCTACTGCAATTTGCACTTTAGCACAATGCATGAGCAGTCTGACAACATACAACAAATTCACAACTTCAAATACACCCACTGAGCTTACGTGTACTAGTGCCGTAAAATCCTCGGTAACCACATACCAAGGTCATAAGGTGACTGTCTTCATTTTGCTTTCAGAGTGACCATTTATAACATGAATGATCCATGGCAGTTATTGTTACTTCACCCAAAGTAATGCCTGACAAGTCTTTCCTCACTTTTGACCAGGGTAAACCCTCCTCCAATCTCAAATCTTTATCTGTAACATAGTAAACATGACATTTAATCAATTGTACATAGGTGCTTATATGGTCTAGCGGCTTCAAGCAGAAGAATCCTTCTACAAATGCGTTAAATACTCAACATACAATGAACACAAGTCACACAACAACAGAGGGACTGAGGGCTAATGCAACCTCTCACAATTGTTGGAAAATGTGCAAACAACCCCCATTCTCTCCCTGATGACATTGGTCTTGGTCATGGCACTGCGATAAAGCAACGTTGCCAACATTTGGAGACAGGTTTTAAGCCATTTTAACAGTGAAGTTGTACATTGTACCCATACAGAGATTTCACTCTTCAAGATTGAATACAGTTTTGCAGATGTTACCTTAAAATCACTGACGAGGGCTGCAATATGTCCACAAAATGACTACCCGTCATGATTTGTGGCGTCATCATTAATAGGGACTTTCCCATTTTAGGATGGTACGCTAAGCAAAAAATTAGAGAGCACATGAGCAGGAGCCAGTACAGGGATTGCCATAGTCATTTCCCTTGTCCAAGCAGATTCACTATTGCTGCAGTCGAGCAATGAGTGTGGAAGCTTCCAAAGCTTTGTAACTTTATTAATGAATGCATGCAACATTTTTGTAGTGTCATTTTAACACACTGTCATCTTCAAAAAAGAAAGTCTCAAATGTCATGACAAAGTGCCACCATGTGGGCGTGCTTTTCGACTCTCCGTCCTGTTGCTCTACCATTCTGAACTGAGAAGTTCCTATTACCCGACAACAGACACAAGTCACGATCTCCTACATAAATTCAAACAGCAGCTTCATCTAATCTAGAACTGCTGATTCATCACTACTTTCTTTTTAGATTGAATCCCACGTTGATGAAATGTTACAAACAAGAGTCAAAAAAAAAAGGGGGGGGAATAGCAGATGGCAAAATGCACAGGTATTGAAATAGGGAAAAGCATTGCCAAAATACTGGTAAGATCAGACAGTTTCTGGTTGGCATCTTTCCATATCATACTGGCAGGTTTCTAAGAACACTGTTTATTGTAACTATGATTCATACCAAAAACTAACATGTTATAAAATTGTGAGACTCTTGCCCCTTCCTTCCCTAAACATTTGAAATTCAATTTGTTTGTTAACTTTTCAACTGGCACGTCCAACAAGGTGCACGATGACTCGTTCCCAGAATTGTCTTTCAGATTTTTTTTTCAATAGAAACTTAAAGGGAAATACGGTGTTTAGAATATACCAACATGGTGTACAACGAAAATAGCTTTGATCATTGTAAAACCATTCAAACTCATCAATAACCATCTGCAAAAGCATTATCCCCTCAAAACATTACACATGTGATGAGTATCAGAAGATGCATCATTTGAAATTTGAAAAGTTTGGGTGAACAACTTATTGTTGAGCTGCAACTAGTTGAATTTCTATCAGCGAGAAATTTATTTCTTGAAAAGAAGACTACTGTTCCCTTTATTTTTAACAATTTATCATTCTATCTCCACAAACATTGGTTTTAAAAATATGGATGTTTTCTGAGAAACAAATGCCTTATTTCCCTTTAAGTTATAGATAAAATGTGATGTTTTTTCAAGTTAAAGTCTGTTACAGGTCTTGGCGGTCTTTCACTGCCCCACATTCTTTAAGATATGTGGCATACACTTGTCTTACAAGGTCACATCTTTGTGACTGGCAAGCAGTACAACAATATGCGATTGTCTGATGATGATATTTCAAAATTAATTCGCTACACATCTATCATGCTTCCTGTTACATGTAAAATGAAAAACAGGTACACATCAGCAAAACAAAGGTATTATTTAATGGGCTTAAAAAGGGATTGGTAAATCAATGAACCTTACAGATTGTTGTTGCTGAGAGCACTGCGAATTGAATTAAGTTTAAAAAAGTAAAATACAAATTTAAGACTCAAGACAGACCTTTAACTTCATAGGTTAACATTAACTTAATTAAACATCTGTCACTGTAATGCTGAGCTCAAATACTAACGACTCAAGTGAGAAAAAATGTTTACATCATTCCCTTGGCTGAGTTGCAATGCATTGAGATAGACTGTTCGTAACTATCTAATGCTTCTGAACAGCCAACATTTCTGAAACCATGAGCCACAATGCTACATAAAATTCTCAAGGTGGGGAGATGTATGAGCAGACTGATTTGCTTTCAAAACCTGATGTGACCTTACCTATAAATCTCACAGTAACATTAGTAAATAATGGATTTTAAAGGTCCAAAGTAAAATTTTCAGTCTCTAAAATTCATAAGGCTTTCAATCGCTCTCTTTCTTCGTAAACAAACGTGTACATAAACTTGTAGCTGAAGATCCATTGTATGCCAAATGCAGCCTGATAGTAGACTGAGCCACTACTGCGGGAGAGAGGAAATACCAAACAGACGATCCGCTCACATTCAATGACGACTCTTCCACCCCTATACTTTATTACCTTTGTTTAATCCCTCCCTGATGACCCACCGGTAGTTAGCAGTTCTGCAAAAAGCTGATCTCATCAGTACATTTGCTTCACTTCAAAATAAAAGATGGAACAGATTACAAACTGAATCACCTTCTTCTGTCCTGAAATCATCTGGCACCAAATTTTGTGAAGAATATTTGATACCAAATCTTATCTGCTGATGTAAAACGTATCAAAATGGACTTTCACAATAGTACTGATATTTTGAACAATACTTGAAACAAAATACGGCTTTCATTTTTTTTTTCACTATGAGTGCCAATAAACAAATGGAGGTCAACAACAGCATCTTTCTTCTCACATCAAAATGACTCGGTGATTTACATGGACAGCACGAAAAGTCAGGTACAGTTTCGACATTCTTTAACCAAAATATTCCTTCAGTAGAAATGAAAGATTCGTGGAAGGTGTAGTATTGTAGTGCACAACTGGCTTCCATTTGATGTAAAGTGAGTGAATCACTGACATGGGTATTTGCTGGTCCCATCACACTTCTCAAGGAATAGACTGTACCACTTACAACCAGGTCATGGCGTCAGATATTACCTCACAGTTACAGCTCATACGTTGTATCCGGCCTACCCAGAGGCATGGCTCCGAGGCACATCGTACTACAATGACATCTTAGCCCCAGCGATGTTTACGTTGATTGCTCGTAGGTTTCCGCTTTTAGATTTGGCTTTGTAGGCCTTCATCTTCTTCAACTGCTTGTCTAGTTTGGATGGCGGCGGTTTTCGGAAACTCTGAAGAGGAGAGACCAAACCGACATCAGTGAAAAACTTAAGCCAGTTTTACAACGGACTTGGACTTAAGATGGACAATGAAAGATCACCTCAGAAAGTACTACATATAAAATATGTAGACCACCCAAGAGTGCTATCACTGTTAAATGGCTGATAAAATACATATCCATATTTATATTTCTGATATGGTTGTATTCTCAGTAAATATAACAGACCATGAATAATGAATATTTGGATTGCTTACATACATCCTTTTCCTTCACCAACTCACTTTAACTAGGAATGAAAAGCAAAATGTGAATTGAAATATCACAATCAGCTGGAATAGCCAACTTACAGAAAAGCTCTTTGTGACAAAAAAAAAGGGCACCCTATTCCACCCATAGTTTAAGATGGTAAGCTAAATGTTGATTTTATTGTCGGTTAACTTTCGTATAATCTGAATTTTGCATATTATACCAAAGAAGCATAAAAAACATTGGCATAAGACACTGTGTACCCCACTCCACTCGTTCACAGGAAATTTTCTTCCCTAACGGAATCTAGCACTTTGGTTCTGATCTATAATATTGCAACATCAGCGACTAAATACTGCTGTAAACAGCACGATATTTTTTTCAAAAGCTTAATATTTTTGTATGCATAAAGACTTTTGAAGGCAATATCATACAGGATTTGACTGCTGGTTCTGAGGACTTGACACAGCAATTTGCTGACTCAGGAGGAAGTTCTCAAAATAGTTACATTCATGATTGAAATAAAATCAACAAGAAAGACCTGCTATGCAAGTTGGAATCCAGAATGCTTACCCGAGCAGAAAATTCTGCCTCTACCATCGACTTTGGTCGTACAAGGTAATCTTTATTAGAAGGCATCGGTACCCTGGCTCGTCCTATCCATCCCTTATCTCCAGGTCTTAGTGCTCTTGAGGATAAAATAAAGAGAAATAACATAGTGCCATAGATGTGGTGTAAAACCTAAGCGTGTCATCTGAGATAATTCTGGAAAGGACTGAGGTGAGAATGATGTGGGTTATGCAAAAATTCTGGAATAGATCAAGAAAGATCATTTGAACACATAGGAAAATTGTTTAACATTTAGAGGCCTAATGCCAGCAAATGATGTTTGTCCATTCTACTTGATTTCATGATGCAACACTCCTTCAAATCTTAAACCATAACCAATAGAAATCTGGAATACCTAGCCATGTTATCCTTTTAAAAGTATAACAACTTACTTTTCCCCTTGCTGAAGAGCCCTTTCTATCGTCTTTGGTCTGTCTCCATCCTGAGAACTACAATGACACAGTTGAAACCATCAATGACATTATCACAGTAACTGAAGTAATGACCTCATGTCGTTATGGTAAATATTTCTTATTCACAACTACAAAGGGGCATTAATCTACTCATCTCAAATTGATTTGAGTCATAAATATTAATAACAATTTCATAAGAAAAATACAAAGACCACTTAATAAATCCTTGCATGTAGGCCATATTAAAATTCACCTGAATGGTTGTGAACTATTATCGGTTACCACTCATTATCTAAATATCTCAATACGGTATGTTTAATCCAACAGTTCAAGATGCAAAGCTCATTCACTGTCAGATGGTCACGGATGATTTCTGTCAACGGTTTCTCACCTCATCCTCCGCCTCTTGACAGCTGAGAGCTGGGCTAAATCTCTATGCTGCCTCTCCTCCTTCGACATAGCCAGGAAACTATCATCAACACCAAAAATAGGTCTAGACCAATTGTCTGCAAATAAAACAACGCACATACAATAATCAATATGAGTCACTTGGTGATAGATGTTAAAACATGTCAGAGAGATGTCACAACGCTTCCTTTTATCTTTATGTAAATTTATAATCAGTCTATTGGAGCTGTGTGTTTTTCATTTTTCTCCTTTGAATATTCAAAATATTCAGTGCAAGTTCACCAAAGAAGCTTGCTACAAAAGCATGTTACTCTGGAGAACGTATGTGAACATGCACTATAAATTGCACGCTTTGTTCGATATAGTCTGGATTGAGGCTTGTGACCACAATAATGTGATGAATGAAGAGACAACAATGTAATCATTATGGCATACGACATACTGTATAAAAGGCACACAAGTCGGATTTAATGTGCTAATGGGGGATGAATATTGAATATGTGACCATGACTGATAACATGGGAAGTTAGAGAAAACATCAAGTTGTGAAAAGAGAAACTTTGCATAGTTCAAATAGAATTCTTTGCAAAAACCACATATCACCTTGACAACATTCAAACATTCTATATTCAATTTGCTGTTACAAAATAAAAAATCATTCCAACATGAACAAAAGAGCTGTACGAACAACAAACCCAAGTAGTAAATGTGTGGTTGTAGCATATCAATTTAGCGTATCTCTTGCAGATTCTGGAGTCACACAGAGTGTCATTCAAACCACCAGCCAAACACAATTGAACGAAATGACTTGATACTCACTAATTATTCTTCCAGCTAAGTCCTTATTTGTTCTGAGTTCCTTGGGGTGTCTGTACA
Organism: Stichopus horrens; assembly: GCA_009801055.1. Classification (NCBI taxonomy): domain Eukaryota; kingdom Metazoa; phylum Echinodermata; class Holothuroidea; order Aspidochirotida; family Stichopodidae; genus Stichopus; species Stichopus horrens. Next base: position 13,497 of record VJOZ01046468.1, on the reverse strand, counting down.
AGATCATCACTGCTTTGCCAACACCACTGCTCTTGAGAAGATCTTGGCTAATAGGTGGGAACTACAGAAGGCAAGTAATCAATCATCGTCTAACAGAATGGAATGCTTTGAGTGAGACCCACTCATAACCCACTCTGTGTTCAATCTAATTATTATGTACACTTGCTACTACATTTTTTCATATATCTCTGTCATATTTTACCATCTTGTGCGCAACTTATATTTATGCTGCTTTGCAAAAGGATTGGAAAATCTTACAATGATGCATGCAAGAAATTATGGCATAATATTTATTATGTTTGATTGCTGTTCACAATTTCCTTTAAATGCTAAATGTACAAGCATAGGTGTGGGGGTCTAAAATGCAGATATTCATTTACTCATAGGTTGTGGGCATCAACACTGTAGTAATGATGCACTTTCATACGACATATAGAAATATAAAACAAAAGTACAACAGCAAAGAGCAGTGAACAAAGGCAAAAGATAAAGTTCTATGGTCAGCAACCACTGGAATAAATTGAAACTGAAATACAATTTAACAGACTCAAAACAGAGTTGAAGTGAAATTTATAGAATGCAAGTAAAAATAGAGTAGTACAAGCATCTAAGGATTTCACAATTTAAAAGTAAACTTACTGATTTCAGTATTTTCAAAAATTGCGTTCTAATTTTAAGGTGGGGTAAGCTTTTATCTGGCAGAGGCATCAACCACTCTTTCATGGCTGAGAGAATACCACATTCTAATAACGTCTGTTGCAGGTCAGCTCTGAAAATGATGACAGAGAAGAGAGAAAGTTATAGTTCGGTGACACTTCTCTGGCCAAGAACCATCAGAGATGGTAAAGAGATTCCTAACAAACAAGGAAAAAATTGCAGGCTATAATAACTAAAGGAAGGCACAGAGTATCTAACAATCCAATTTGAGCACTCTCTTCATCTTGTTCTGTCTCATCTTGAACATGGACATGGGCAATGACACATTGGAGGAGTGTGAAAAACAAGTTGATCGAGTTTAATTTCTCTGCAACATTAAATCCCACATTCCAGGTACATTCACAGACCCAAGAAGCACTTACTTTTGCAGCTGTTGCATGACCCTTGGATACATTAACAGTTTCTTAACAGCAGCTTTCCTTTCCTTGTTGAGTTCCTGATCAGCCTTATTTGGAAATTAAAGAAAAAAACAAAGACAAACATGAATAATAATCCCACAAACATGCAGAGAAAAGTCATAACAAAATGGCAAAGCAGACACATTTGACAGGACACAAGATGGACTCATTTCCACAACTATCCTTCATTCAGATTCCATTGAAATGACAGATAAACTCTACATTTTGAAATTTTACCACCCTCCTAGATCACATTCCTGTCTATATGTTTAACACACTGTAATTTAACAGATATATTTCTGTAATGTATTAATGTAATTAATGAATTAATGTATTAATGTAACTAAACAGAAGAGATGTTCTAACATTGGCAGTGGAAAGGCAAAACAGAATGTTAGAGTGTATTAATAGCCTTCTGTTTCCACTTAAGATTACCCTGTATGTCATAATTGTCATGACAATGACATTTATCCCACCCACCAATTGCAAACTTTCTTTTACTTTGTTTTCTTTCTTTCCATCTGGCAGATGATCTGCCTTACCTCTGCTGCCTCCTTCATCTGTGTGATCATAGCCATGATGATGTCATCGTTGTCATTGATGATGTCTACATCCCGCCTCTTTCTCCTCTTCCCCATCTCTGCTTTCTTTCTCTCCATCATGAGGTCAAAGTCACTTACAAAGTCACTGTGTTGAAAAAGAGTAAAGCCAGATTATGTATTAGATCAGTTGAGACATACAACTGCCTCAATGAGATCACCATAGCAACCATCTATCTGGATAAATTCAGAGGATTTAGTTGTAACATACTACAGTTTTCATTACATCCTGCTTGTTCTGTTAAAACATTTCAGGTGTAAGTTGGCAGAATTTGGAATGTTTTCATTATTTATGACACACTACAAAAGAAAATTCAGCGAAAAAATCAACCAACAATTCCTTGCCTTCAAACAGGGGCAAATGCAATTTCTGGATGTTTGTCACTTGTAACAGGTTGCAAAAGCTGATTTTTACTGTCTTGAGACATGCAAAAATGTATCTGTGGTCTAAGAGGTTCAGAAACTTTCATGTAAATTGTGTCAAATTTTAAAGACTTTGTCAAGATTACAGTTTGATTTGTAGTCAACCATAATGCTAAAGTTCAAGTGTTTGAACTATGACAATTAATTGAAAGACAAAGACAACTCTCAGGATGCCAATATATAATCTGCATACAAAACCCTCCACCCACGTACTTCTTTCCTTACATTCAGAGCAAATTAACCTAAATGTAAGAAAATTCAGAAACTGTCTTCACATTCACAACTTAGTTGTAAAAATATCAGAAAATTCAGAGATAATTTCAAAACAATGAGATGACAAAGGACAGTCAGGCATATGACCTTTAAGAAGTCTGCAGATTTTGTACTATGAAAATGTCAACAAAGGTCTTTCTGTGTAATAAAACAAAAGTAAACGATATGTTTCTTTGCTTTAGTGTTTTTGACTTGTTTGTTTAGGTATTTTATTCATCAGTAACTCATTCAAACCTTTAGGAAAACAGCAAAAGTTTCAGAGTGGAAGTATATCAATGCAACAGTGACAATGAAGGGTTACTTCAGCAAAGAGAGGTATGATTGAATTGGTCTACTTATTTACACAAGACATGAAATAAATACTAGAACTGCATTTGCCTATAAATATGTAGAATTGTAGTGCATGGTAAGCAAGTTCTTGTTGTTGGGAGCTAGCCAGCCTTTGTTGATCTACACTTCATAGGGATAATGTTTTGGGGGAAGGAAATGCAGTTTCCTGTTTGTCCCTTTTCCAATCCATTTTTTTGGTATATCAAACTTAAGGAAACAAAAATTTATTGGCTCTCTCTCATAACATTGTACAACTGCTGACGCTTATCCTTACTATATATGTTGCACAAGACTGTACTGCTGTTTCTTTGTCAAAACTGGCTTTCTGTTTCACCACTGAAATGGAACATACGAGCAGTACATGATTCTGTACAAGGATGCCATGTTGTACCCACCAAAAAGCAGTGAGCAGTGCACAATTCTGTGACATATTAAACACAATGGCGCTGTATTACACACCAATTTGGGAACAACGATTGATACTCCAGGTTTATCACCTCATTGGAAAAGGTCGAACCACACTTCATGGAGTTTTCTGAAAATTCATCCACAGGGCTCTCTCATCACTTGAACTCCTTAAATCGTTCTTGCAGTTGTGGCATTTCCTTTTTCTCAGAAGATTTTGGTTTGAAGAAGGCCATAGCTTGCAGTTACTGCTATTGTTTAAAGGTCGAGCATGCATATTGTATGAACTAAGTTACGCTACACGCAGGATAGCCGTTATGAGCCTTACAAGGCTCAACAAAAGAATCTGGCACTCGGCAGATGATGACAAGATTATAGTGCAGCGTACTACAATAATCAAAGGTCTGGAAGAAACAACAATCAACATCCTTACAACAGCTGCCTCCTACTGATAAATGTATCTATTAACGAAAATACTTCAACCACTTGACTATCAGCTTGTTAGTTCGATCACCAAACATGATTTCAACGTTCAGAGGGGCATGAACAAAGTCAATGCTTTCAGCACGGGGCTGTTGATGATCAGTGTCAACTTACGCTCTCTGGTATCCCTTCGACGGCTCTACACCTTCATCGGAGTCTGACCCTTCATCTTTTTTTGTTTCAGGAGGTAAAATGTCTGCCAGTGTTGACCCTTGTTCCTCCCCCTCTTCCTCCTCATCTTCACCTCCTCCAGCAGGTTCCGCTACATCATCGTCATCGTCACTTGAGAGAATAGCTGCAAAAGACGTTGGGTCAACCATCAAACACTGCAAGGCTGTACTGTTCTTCCGTTTGTTCATGCATGCTTATATTCATCTGTCAATATCGTTCCATTTCTTCCTCTGTGAGTACCAAAGTTCTGGTAATTCATTAAATGTGCAAGTGGTAGTAAACCCCTTTCGAGCATTATGTACCAATGTAATTGTAAACCTGACTTACATCCACTATATCTGACCTAAATTTAATGATCAACTTTGAAAGGTGAAATTGGGACAAAGACCAGTCTTACCTGATTTTCTCTTCTTTGAAGCTGGCTCCAGATCTTTCTCACCGAATCCCTGACAAGAGGAGAAAATATTTCAAACTATTGGTATCTTTAAAGGAAATCCTGACAAATCCCAGACACAAACTGGTAGTGCTACTAGTATTGCTATGAGATGGATGAAGGCAATAGTGATAAAACACATGGATGACAAAAGTGGTGCCAATGATGCTGATTGTAGGGTAATGTCTATTCCCATACCACTACGAAGAACAATCCTAATATTAAACCGTCATAATGAAGGCAAACTTGGTTAAATATTTCATGCTATTGATGGCGCCAAAGCTACAACCTTGGACAAAATACCTCGGGACACCCCGCTCCCCTGTTCAGTGTTGGCTATAGNNATTCAGTATTATATTTGCAACACTGGACAAAGTGTCCCAACAATTTTGTCCAACTCTGGTTGTAGCTTGATGACAGGATTGAAGCTAACTTATCATAAAATGACAATGCAGATCATAATCTCCCTCAACAGTGAGATTTGCTTGGACCGGTAATTTGTTTGGACTGGTGAAACAGGATTTTGGAAGGGGTTTTGTACTAAAATGTTTCATGCATGTATAGCATTTCAATGTTCAACTTGCCATTCCTTTCCAACAGAATTAATGTCCCATCTCACCTCAAACTCTTCGCCTTCTTCATCACTGGAGCCAAAAATGTCTGCAATCAATTCTCTGGTAAACAAAAACAAAGGCACAAGATATGTATTTTGGCTGTTTCACTTTCCCTGGAAAAGTGTTAAGTTTTGTACTCTCATTTATATAACCACTAAATTATTTCGTTTCCTATGATCAACAATGCCACCACCTGGACACCCAACCTATGTATATCAATGCTGTGATTTCCACTCAACTGACTCTTATTGCATAGCCCATTAACAACACTCATCCAAAACACCCACCTCGCTCCTACAGCGGTTCTATCTATGGCAAGCTGGCACACTTGAAGTAGCAGTTGTACACTTTGACACTAATTACACATGAATCTCCTAAACACCCAATAACTGACAAATTTAAGGCTGAAAACCAGGAATCAGTGGCTAGTGTCTGATGTTCAGACAAGCCTTAAAGTAATAAATCTTTGTACATGGATGAAAAATATTTTAGAGTAAGAGCCTGTTAGAATTTCCTAGGGCAATAGTACTCACTTTTCCTCATCGCTCTCCTCTCCACTTTCTGCTTCTTTGCTGGGCTTGGCTGCGAGACCACCATCATCCTCATCCTCATTATCACTTACAGCATCTTAAAGGATTGGAAGAAAAACAAAAAACACCACTGACTGGAAGTGTGGGGGAGGGGGGGAATTAACAGCAACAGAGATGTGGGCTGCGAATTTAGCAGCATTGTGAAAAATACTTGAAAATTAGTTTGGAAACAATTGTCTGCTACCCAATTCTGGGTTAACATTTTAACTGGATTGGGTTTCAGAACAGATGGTATTTTTTTACAGAGAGAAATCAATGCGGTAAAAAAATATTTTGATTACAAATATGTACGCAAAGCCATGGACATGAGTTCAAATGCACTGAATAGCAAACAGTAGAAACAAAACAGTTTTCTACTTCCCGCCACTGTACTCTGCTGCAATTCCAAAATTACAAACGATGATAGGGATTCTACGGACTCACCAAGACCGTGGACAGGACTCATTGGTTTCCCATCCTCCTTGGGAGATGCAACAGCCTCTTCGTCACTTACTGCCTCTTGGTTTTCACCATCACTTTGAGTCTTTTCCTTTCCATCTTCTGGTTCTGCATCTTCTTGCTGGTCTTCATCTTCACTAACTTGTTCAGCTGAGGGTTGCATTGGGCAGTGTAGAAGTAATAATAATGAACGAGAATTCTTCCTTCAAATTGAGTATAAACAAATGTCCAAATCAGACTTGAAGTAAAAAATGGTCTCCTGATGGGAAATTTTATCAGAGAGTGCCCCATCAATGTTTACCTATGGAGTTCACATAAAAATTGATGATCTTTACCCAAAAGGCATTCCTTATTCAAGTTATATAGAGGCATAACCCAGATAATCATAAATATTATCTATGATTCATCAACATGACAAAAATAAAAAATTAGTTTTTTTTCCCCTCCACTAGGGCACTCTCTGACAGAATTTGTCATTGGCAGATCTTTTTGTCTTTCCACAGATGATTAAAAAAGATGTGTTTATACTCCATTTGGGGAAGAAAGTGCAAAAGGGTATGTATGATGTATTTCACAATGGCCTGTCCTCCTGTAAAATGCTCCATTCTCTTTGTCACAGGGCATATTTTATTTACGATGATTTTCATTGTAAAAAAGGGAAGTTATTACTTTAAGGGACCTGGGTACCTAACTGATTTTGGATGCGGATATACTGGATCTGAATTTTTAAACAGTAGCATATACTAGTGCAAATAACCACAGCTTTGCGGTTATTCAATATGACAGTAATTAATTATCATCTTTAGGTAAATAGTACAAAACTTTCTAAAAGCAATATTTCAATTCTTCAATTCTACCCAAAATTACTTCTTTCTTGGGGTATTCTTGATATCCTTTACCTCCTTCATACATCTCCGTATCACCAAGTGCACCCTTCCTATCATCTTCCTCCCCATCCTCGTGGTCACTCTCTTGTCTTTGATGTGTGATGCCATCTTCTGCATCTTCATCTTTCTCCATGGTTTCTGCTTCACCTGCATCATCTTCTGGTCCACTGTGTCTCTCCATATCTGTTTCCTTCTGATCATCGAATTCTTCGGGGCTGTCAATATTAGAGGCGGGTGAGACCGGTGTATCCTTCTGCATCATTTCTACCTCTCCTTCCTCCTCTTCTTCCTCTTCCTGTTGTTCCGTGCTCGCATTTGTGACAAAGTCAGTTTCTTCTTCCATGTCATGAGCAGTTTGCTGACCTGGAGATGATATATCACAGATGACACTGTTAGCTGTGTTGATGTGTCGATACGCCTATCTTTGCTGATGTTTCCTGACGGGGTATTCTGGGAGTCATATAACTTGTTCATTTGTGTGTTCAATAAAACAATGTTCACGGATGTAAATGTATCATGAAAGATGCTTTTTGCTTCGTTGACTTGAATCAAGTGCTATCAGTTATGTGAACACTGAGGCATCTTTACAAACATCCCATAATCAAGAACTGACATTTAACAAGTGCAAACTAATGCAGACTCAATTTGAAAGAAACGTACCTCCATCCTCTTGCCCTTCATCTTCATCGGCAGAGACTTCATCCACCTCTCCTAAGCCTCCATCTTCCTCCTTTTCTTCGGCTTCTTCTAGCCTCTCGTCAACTTCTCCATCTGACATATTTCGAGCATATTCTTCACCTTCATTGTCTTCTCTGCTTTCTACATGACCTTCAACCAAATCTTCTTCTTCTAAAAGCAAATTGAAACAATCAATTTGTTTATGCTGATATTTCTGTAGCCTAATTATTACCAGGAGTAATGTCTATGTACCAGAACTGAAATCATAAAATGTAATGCACTGTCACAAGTTGCAGTAAAAATGAAAAAAAAAATTGAAAGACTGAAAAAAAAAAAAGTGATGGCCTTTCACAGCATTTGTTCCAAGTGCTCTGTACTTTAAGAGATTTTGATATTTGTGATAATGACGGATAATCATTGTTCAAAGTACAATTCCTAACATTAATAATCCTCTCCCCCTCACCCTATGCAAGCATTTCACTCCCATTCCCTTCAAGCAAAAGCACAAAATTCCTGTGCACATTTCATAATTTTGCAATTACAATTGATAAACAAACTGACCTCCACTGATGCTACCATCCCTGTGAATATTTCCTACAGCCAACCATAATTTTGTCAACAGAATTTGATCACTATCTGGAGAGTTCCTTTTCACCTGTGGTACAGACTGTCTTGGATATCCAAAGATACAGTACATTACTTTTCAGACAAATACAGTTTCTTCAAAACTCTAACAATGGCACTGTTCATTAACCTTTTGAAGAATCAAATTCTCCTTCTTCCTGATCTTCTTCCTTGGGTGAGATAGGGTCATACTCATTATCTTGATCCTCTACATTGCCTCCATCTTCTTCAACAGGTCTTTCTTCATCCTCACTTTGCACTTCACCTACCTCTTCATGCTCCCTTTCACTTTCCACATCTGACACTGCTTCTCCTACTTCAAAAGGAAAATTAAAAAGTGCAGACCTATTTCTTTCTTATTCAAGTCATCAAGCCAAATTTCTCATCTACTACAAACTTCTCAAACTGAGTCAACAGGCTTGGAAATTTGTTGAATTGGTATTGCTGTGCACCTGTAGTTACCATCAGCTATTGCACTCAGGTATACAGTGACTGCCTGCAAATTGGGCATGCTAGACTTGGAATGCAAAAACTTTCCTGTCAATGGAATACTTAACTGATACTATAGGATCCTTAGTAAACCAATCAGTTACCAGTTACAACCAGTGCAATTGTTTTTCAAACAACTACCAATTCAAGGACACACTAGTGAAGCGTTACAGAAAGAGGCTCACATAGTGACAATTGTTTACAGCTCTGCCAGCAAATTTGCAGTTGGGATCATGTAACCACCTATAAGAAGTATTCACCTATAAGAAGCATTCGATGGCCTTGTTCTAAGTTTGAGACCAAAACAAGAGACATGTGAAACAGTGAACAGAAAAGAGTCCAAAGAATTGAGAGAGAAGACCGCACAAGAATTCGGGAAGATGTATGTCACTGCCACTGAGTGCTGCAGGGACAGACAGCTTGGATAATAAACAATGGAGCAGATTAAAGAATGTGAAGCAGTAAGCAAATCATCATCATAATCATCATCATCATCATCTTCTTTTCTTTACTCATTGCCAAGACAAGATAAGCATTATATGATAGGTAAACAACAAAAAGAACAAGCAAGGAAGTCTCAGAATTAATGGTCCAAGGCAGTTAAGGATGCTCTCTCACTATTGATATTCAAAAGATAAACAGTATCAAGACTTGAAACAGAAATATGAAGAAAGGTGAAATGCCCACTTGATTGTCAAACACCCAATAAAAACAGTCACTGTTCTTTGTGTACCATATATAGTAGTTTGTGAGAATGTGAGCAAAGCAGAGAAACAACATTGTCACTGCATATACATTATTCACTATATAATACGGAAAATATCAAATAATTAAAATATTTAGGAATAGTTTTATGTGTACTATTTGCTCCATTATGCACACTACAACAGAAAGTACATGACTGAGAAGTGAGAACAGATCATTTGCTTTGCATTTGAACGTTACGGAAATTTGCAAACGCTTTGGATTGGGAGTATCAAACCTAAGCATAATGCACTGCCACAAATAACAGCCCACCTAACGCTCAATTTCAGGGCAATATCGTAAAGTATACTTCCAAAGGTATTGTGCTGTATGCACCCTTACATTTATGCTTCCACCATCCATTGCCTGTGTTTGTTCCTTTCCCCTCTCATTTCACCTGTCAGACTTACGTACATTTACTGTCTAGTTTACCTTCACCATCTGAAGCAACTTCCCCTTTCCAATCTCTTCCCTCTGATTCAGGATGTTCCTCTGGCTCTATTTCATCATCATCATCTGCAATCTCCCCTTCTTCTTCTCTCTCATTTCCTTCATCCTCTTTCGGACTTGCTACTGGAGAAACAGCTACATGCTCCTCCCCTTCTTGTAAACCATCATCCTATTAAGATAAAAGTATATGTATGAATGAAGCAGACCCAATTTTTGTTAGGTAAGCTCAACAACAACACTGTAGGAGCACACAGTTTTGCAACTGCAGCATAAAACTTCAGTGCTGCACAAACATGTCAAGAACTGTACTAGAAATACTTTCAGTGTAAAACATACACTACTGTATGTATAGACATCTGGACAAATTCTGCATCACTTTTCTTTGAATGCAGCCAACAATCTAGCTTTTGTAGGAGTAAATTATTTCTGCAGTTACCTCAAAATCTTCATGCTCATCTTGGACAGGAGTGGATCCTCCATCGCTATCACCAGGATCTACCGAAACAAAACACAAAAAAATTGAACTTCAGGAAAAATGAATGTGCATCATCCTTTTGAAGCTTAAGAATGATTTGGTATAGACTAGATTCATATTGTATATACTGTTCAGATTAAACACTGCCATACTGCAAGTCTTAAAGCAGCAGAAATGAACAGTGTGTACCTTAGCAGCAAAATCTTATTAAGTCAAAGACCTAATGCTTGTTTGAAAAAAAGTAGTTCTTGAGTCTTGAGTTTGCACAGTGCTGTAGCTTGCCAAAATTCTGCAATTAAGTCCCAAATTTCTGACTTTTCTTGTGTAAAGAAGAGATCTCTTAAATTTTAAATAGTAAGTCATCACCACATTACTTGTATCAAAAGGAGCAGTTTTTATTTTAGGCCTATTATGAAATATACTCACTTACATGGATTACTGTACATTAGTTCCCATCCACGACTGCAAATTTAAGGAAATGCCTAACAAGTACAGAACTGCAGTACAGTAGATCACAAATGAAAATTTACAGAGCTCAATTTCACCTAGCCTGCAAGGAGTTTCAGTAGGTGGGGGCCTGTACTTAGTGATTTCAATTTGGATTCCTATTGCCTGATTCAGGTATAGTCCACTTCAGGTTGCATGGTATACAGTAGCTAGTGGGCAGCTGAGATGGGCAGGTCCACCATCCCTCCAAGCCTTTGGAAAGTGGCTACAGACTGGTGGAAACACTCTTGTCCTTAGGATGGGGATGCTAAATGGCAATCTCAGAACCAGGTTTGGGTTTGTGTGGGATTGTTGGTTCACCCCTACCTTGTTACCTTCTAAACACTGATTGCAAATGGTGGGTGAATTTCCACGGTGTTCATCCTCAATCAACACATACAGTAAAGGATCCTTGATTAGTCTTCAAAGTTTCTGATCCTCAGATTCTAAATTTAACTAAAGCTACAACACAGTTTCTGCATAAAGGTAAAAACAACACAGTCTCTGTTTTAACGCCCATTAGAAATTTCCTGCACGATATTGTTAAAAAATAGAATCTTTTACTTTTTCTTGGGGAAAATCTGTGGTCTGATTAATAAGTAGACATCTACAGTCCACAATGCCTCTGCTTTTCAGCAACTAACTAAAAGATCTCACTTTTTACCAAAATGTCCCTGTGGTATTACAGATGGTACACAAAAACACAACCATATGTGGTAAAAAATACAAGGTAAATTAAGGATCAAACTGAAAGTCCAGAAGGAAAGGTGTAAGGAATTTGGAGGTGGCGAATAAGGACAGACTTTAGAAAATGATTGGAAAGGTTGGAATACGCCATTCAAGTGTAACAACGTTTAACGTTAACGCTTAACGTTTCAGTCAGATCAATTAAATTAATTACATTGCAGATGCTAGAAATTGCACTTTTTGTGTAGAAATTACTGTTGTAGCATAGTCCTCCTAGATTTCTAGAAAACTGTATTATATGAGTAATTCTGTTACTGCCTATTAAACCCAGGGACGATTTGGCACAGAGATTTCACACGAGGACGTTTTGACCACATAATACAAAGGCATTTTCGCACAGGGACAATTTGGTCGAACTGGTATTATAAGTATTAGTAAGCTTGCAGGAGACCAGGGGTTTGTACGTCCAGTACTGTATCATGATGTAGTACAATAGTACTATTAAGATCCCTCCACACATATGTGATGTACCGTACAATGAAAATGCCAATTTTTACGATACAGGCAACCTTTTCCTCAGGTACTGTATAATGGGGTGACAGTTGAATGAGCTATCAAGGAAATTAATCATTTCAAATTTGTGACAGTATCACCTACAAAAATTGTAATGTTTTCCTATAAATCAGTAATGTCTCAAATGAAAATATATTTATTGCAACGAAAAAGTGTGTCACCGAAGGTAAAACTATCTCTTATTCTTTACGACAAACAAAATTAACTTTCCCCAAGCCTAGGTGCCCGTCCAGTGCACTAGCCATTGACTTATTTATTTACCTAACTTAAGCTCTCAAAAGTTGAGATTTGTGAATGTTAGGCTAGAGGGGCGTTCGACGGACCCGCACAGTCGATAGCTAACACATAAAAGTACTGGGCCACTAGACACCAGGTCATAATGGGAATTATTACCATTTTTTTTTTTTTTTTTGATTGATGAATACCATTAGTATTTAATAGTATTACAGTAGAGATGGAATGTAGCACTGTGGTATGTTTGAACTTTCCGTTACCAGAAAACAACAGCTAGACTACACACGACTGTCCTGGTGAGCTACAGTATGGACTGGTTCATTAACATAGCCTTAGCCTAAGTTACCTGCGTGTATCATGTTCTGCAGGTAAGGTCTACACAACAAATTAGCTCTTATTTAGTGTTAAGCATCCCGTGTTTCGTGCATCACATACATATGTACTTCTTGTGTGCACTAATGTACAATACAACCGTAATGCTGTATCGGCTTGAAAGTATTATTAACAAAATGAAGAAAGTTCCTTTTTACAGTGTATACGAAAAAGTAACTTTATTAATTTACCACTATAATTTTCGTCCATATCGGCTGAAAATACGATGCTTGTCAAACAAAGCAGAAGACGCACTATAATAAAAAGATACGCGGAACGTGCAAATGTCTGATAAAAATGACGTCCGCACAGTCTAATGTCGCAGCCAGCTATCGCTAGCGATGTGTATCAAGTAACAATATTGCCAAACGCACTTTAATACAATTTCCTATACTGAAAAAAAATATTTTTGAAAGAAATATCCTAAATTAAGAATAGTTATGATAAAATACCTTGAGAATGATATAAATATTTTCTTACCCAAAGAAGGGTTAAAAATAATTTATATTCTAATATCCCCAAAGAAGATTATGTCAAATTGAGTAAAGGTCTTTTTCAGACGAAACAAAATGGCGACCTTCTGTCACTTCGTGGTGGCTGTCGGCATCTTGGGTTTGGCACATGCGGCTTTCTCGGCAGCACAGCGTAAGGCAATTGTGAAATCACCAGTCGATTTTTGCCAGTGCTTCCCCAGTGGCTCGAAATTTGTACTTGAGTCTATACCATAGCTATGCATTTACAATGAGGAATCTAGGCTAGCCCTTCAGACTCGTCCACAGTTAGGCCTAGGCCTATTTACTACAGTAGCAGCACAGGCGGTCCTAGCGTTAAGTATACACTATAGCTATGTATATGCTTACCAGTCAAAACGTACCTTTACCAAAACGTCCCCGTACCAAAACGTCCCCACCGTAGGTCAAAACG
>VJOZ01046435.1:0-24825 GCA_009801055.1 Stichopus horrens | reverse complement strand
TTGCTGGTGAAGTGAATGCAGCTGATGTCTCTTCAGGTGTTGAAACTGCCTGTGAAGTGGACATAACTTCAGATGAAATTGCTGGAGTAGTAACTGCTGCAGTTGTCACTGCAGGTGTTGTAATGGCATGTGATGTTGACACAACTTCAGATGTTATTGCTGGTGAAGTGAATGCAGCTGTTGTCACTTCAGGTGTTGTGACAGACTGTGATGTGGACAAAACTTCAGATGTTATTGTTGGAGAAGTGACTGCTGTTGTCTCTTCAGTTGTTGTAACTGCCTGTGATGTTGACACAACTTCAGATGTAGCCGCTGGAGTAGTGACTGCAGTTGTTGAAACTTTAGGTGTGGAGACAGACTGTGATACTGAAGTTCTTTCAGTTGCAGTGGCAGTACTTACAGGAATAGTGGTTACAGCTTCAGATGTGCTGCTCACTAGCATTGATGTAGGATATTTTGTTGATGTCAAATAAGGAGTCCTTGTTGAGCTGGTCCACAATAAACCTGTGGTGGAATGAGTGTACAGTTCTGGGGTGGTTGGAAAGATCGGCGTTGTGACCATTGTAGTATACTCCTCCATTGTTGTAGATGTCACACAAGCATATTCATCGGATGACCCAGGACAGTCAGTGACACCATCACACCTTTGCCAAACAAAGATGCAGAGGTCAGCTTCCTGACATTGCCACTCATAATCGGCACACCCAGTGTACTCTGTGGTATAATGCGGATGTGGAGTGGTGCCTGTTAGAAAGACAAAAGAAGTGAAAGATTAAACGGTGATACCATTAAACTTTCACACATTGAATACGTATGTAAATACATAGCAAACCCTGCCCAAACCTTTAATACAGGCATTAGGTGTGTTTCATGAGTCCTTTTTGTGAGTTGTCTTTAAAATGATAAACATTCACCATTCTTGATGTGTGTCTCAATCATTACACATAACTCAGGAACAACGTTAGACTAATTTCCGTATAATGCTTTCATACATCAAAAACTTACCGCCAGCCCCAAATAGAGCCAACTTGGTTCTTGCTTTGGGTTCATTGTCTTTAACAGTATAGATCAAATGATGGCATGCTAGGATGATTCAATGTCACATGAATATAGAAAAGTAGACCACTTTGAATAGTTGGGCTATTCTATGTAATTACTTCATGTACCGTACATAATTAGGGAATTATTTACACAAAAAAGCCAATTTGCAGACTGCAGAATTTGGCGAGATTAATGCGCAATAACAAAAAAGGAAGGTTTTTCACCAACAAACTCAGCTGAATCACATTTTATTTCATGATTTATCCACATCAATTAAGAATTTTCCAAGAACACTGGACATTTTTCATAAACTCTGTTGTTTGAGTGAAAGGAAAGTTTTTTTTAAAAGAAACCAAGGACAAAGTTTTTCATGGATACAGTCACTTTTTCTCAGATAAAGTCAGTTTTTTGGTTGAAATAATTACTTTTTCATAGTGCAAACTCTCTTTTGAAAATTTTTTGTACTTTAAGCTGGATGATATTTTGCATCCAAAAATCAGACAAAACTGACACACACATGCATGTACAGCAGTATCAACTTGCATCACTGAGACTGACATGCCACATGGTGTACATCCCACCTAGCATTGCTATGACGGACAGGGCGCAAGTTGTTGCTCATTTTCAATTTAATGACACATTACACTGCCCCATGGCTTTCACTATGTGTCTACTGGGTTGTTTCATATTTTGAGTCAAAATCGATACACTGACATTCCTACCACAATTTATTTCATCGCTCATGTCTCCGCAGTCGTTGATTCCATTGCAGATGGCGCCATCTCTCCCACCAGGGACACAGACACTGTTGTTGCAGGTGAATTCACCAACATCACAGATGCTTGGAGTGGTATCTTTGGAATGGAGAAGCAACGTCATCTCAGGAAGTTTCTTTGAATCCATTAAAAAAGGGCTTATTCAGAGTTTTACTGTACTAAACAAAGGTGATATTATTTTCTCTGCCATTGATCACTTAGGGTTCTTAGCATTATTGTACCAATAGGATGTACCAACATGCTAACACTACACTGTATATCTAAAATATGGCTATTTTGATGTACCAGCAAAACAATCCCTCACATAGCATGGCATATTGTTCAATATTTTAAACCCCAAAGTTTGCATGTTATTAACTTCACAGTTTTCTTTGAGAAAAGAACTAAAAATACAAAAAAGTCATACAGATAGAAGAATATGAGGTAAGTGTATGAGTAACACTTTATAACTGCAGAACTTGCCAATCCACAGGCTTCCTTTGTGCTCCATCACACCTTTAAGTTTCAACTGAGGAGCACAGCTAAACCCCTCCCCCCTTGCAAAACATACAATACCTCTGTTAAAAAAAAACCTTCCAACAAAGCCTACCACCAACGGTCTAACTCTCTGCATAACTTATGACAACCTACAGCACTTATCCAACTTAATTCTTAATTTTGAATACCTTCTGCACATCATGGAATTGACAAAGTGCAGATATAAAAAGAGTAAAAGACTAAAATACAATAACTATGTTAACAACTATGCAGTGAAGATATAGTACATGAGCAAAACTGTTGTGAGCACAAGTATCATTGGTAGACTAGGGTTGAACTTCAGAAATTGCTAATTGCTTATAGGATTAATGTGATATTATCCTACCATGGGTATGGGACATACTAGTTACTCCTCTTAGAGATAAAGATACAACTTAATGACCCTCCATGCTAGGAGAGCATGTTAGCTCTTCCTCCCTTCTGTTAAGAGGGAGCAATTGAACTCTTGTGTATTTCAAATGGTAATGGCATATTACTTCATGAGTAATTATTAAATAAGTTACAGGTAAAATCTGGATGAGACATTAATCGCAAATGCAGTGGAGAAAAGAAGATGAAATTTAAATTTATTGCTCAAATTTGCTTTAAAAATCTTCTCAACGTAAGTAAAGTAAGTGTGAACAAGATCAGCTAGGAAAATGCTGGCATACACACAACTTGTCAAATTGTGTGAACAGGTTTAATCTAAAATATAGTGCAAACACTTTCTTACATGTTACTTTAGAAAATGTAGTTGATGGATGTGACTGTGTCTCAGTTGTCTGCAACTCTGTTGTAGTCAACAACGACTCTGTTGTAGTCAACAATGACTCGCTTGTAGTAACTAAGGGCTGTGTCGTGGTTGCTAACAATGGTGTGGTGGCTACTGATGACAACAAGTTTGTAGTCACTTTGTTGCGTTCTGTAGTCGTCAGGTGAGATTCAGTGGTAGCAGCTGTCGAGTGTAATGTGGTCATCTCCTCAGCAGTTGTCTGCGATTCTGGTGTGGTTATCCTGGTCACCTCTGTGGTCGTAGGTTCCACGGAGTAGGATACTGAACAGTATGAAATGGACACAAAGTGTACAAATATGTTAAAAGGATGCATATGGAATAAAGAAGTATGGTGCCCTATGGTGAAGAAAAATCAGTGAAAGAAATTTACACTTGAGCCAAAGTGTTAAAGAAAAAAAGAGATGTTACAAAATGGATGGGAAAAGTGGACAAAGGTAACTTAACATTCTAAGAGACAGTAATACTGACCACAAAGACATTGTAGTCAGTCTAATGATAAAAACTTGTTGACAATTATTTGGCATTTCATGATTGCTCGATAGAATACTTCAGTATTTGGTATAAGACCTTAACTGGCTACAATACACATTTTCAAACTTTGAAAATAAACTTGATAATTTCCTTTCCAAGGTGTCCTGAAATGTCTATCAAATCTTTTCCTCCTAAATAAAACATTTGACTATGCAAAGACAAATGAAGCTCATAGTAGAATTATAAAACTCTTTTTGAACAAATAGTCAACATCAACCAAATTGGCATTCAAAACTGCAAACTGGTACACAAAAAAGAACACACAGAAGATACTCATTTCACAGTGTGTGTGTACGTATGCAGGACACTATGGGAGCATACCTTTTAAAGATCAATTTCTAATACAAATTAATCCAACGCCGATCCTAAACCTATTCTCCCATGTACACTATTAATATTAAAAGCTTCATCAGCAGTTCAAGGGTTCCAGAGTATAAGAACACAAGCAACCACCATCCTTTTAGTCATTGTGGGAAATTTTCACCATTCTGTGAGAGAATACTGTAGATACCTATCCTTACCACAATCAGCCTCGTCTGTGTAATCACCAAATCCGCAGTCAAAGTTACCATCGCAGACGAGACCTGGTAAGATGCACTTGCCGTTCAAGCACTGGAATTCACCTGGTGCGCAGGTAGGCAACACTGCAGAGGAAGCATGTTGATACATATGGTGATCAACCTGCTACACAACAAAGGTAACAGTAATGGGAGGCATGACTCTTCATTTGAAAAGGCTTCATAGGTCTTCAGGCAATAACAAAACCTCACCCCACAGCCCCTCCCCTTGCTCTGTAATGCAACAACAACAGATTTATGGCAGGCAAAGAAAAGAGACTCAAGCATTACAAAACTCTGGTAGATATTCAATTTCATACGTATTTTAGTGAAAGACTGCAGGGAATTCTGGAGGTAAAAATTTGCTGTATGGGGAAAATGACTACAATGATTATCACTGGATGTATCTTCAGAGCAGACACAGAAGGCAGAATTATACTGTTAGCATGATTTTATATACCCACCACAGTCAGCCTCATCTGACTGGTCCAAACACTGAGCCTTTCCATCGCACTGGTAAGTCAAATCGATGCACTTGCCACTGGTGATGCACTGGAATTCACCAGCCGTGCAGCGAGCTGAAATCAGAAGTGAATGACAAATGCAAACATGGATGACGAACGACAACGCACCCCAGTTAACAACTGGATCTATCTCAGCGATTCTTTTGGAAGTGATCGTATTCTACTTTAAGCATTATTTGGTACAAACCTGATCATAGGTAATCACACAATCATGCTAGAATGAAAATGCTAATATTTTAAATACAGCTTGTTGATCTTGAAACCAGTTTAATAGATGTGCTGACATGCCCAGTACACAAGACTTAAGGCAACATATCTATCTACTAGAGGAGTGTTGGTTAAATGTTTGATTTCATCTTAAGAAAGAATTCTAGTATGACATCACACACATTAGATAGACTGTGGAAGTCGAAGTTCAGATGGAAATGAAATTGCTTCGCCTTCCAAAATAAATTTACATGCACACAGTGTCATTACCACGATATGTGAATTATTAATGGAACATATAAAATGTGCATGACTTATATCTGACAGAATTTCTACTTTGACACAAAATATGAATTAAGACATAAACGAACAAAAAAATGCTTACAATAATGAAACAATAGGCACAGAAATCTCTATTGAATGGATTTAAGTACCATAAATTAATTGTAAGTGAAAGCACAGGAAAGATTATCTTGTTGGACTTACTGCAGTTGTGTTCATCCGAGCCGTCTGGGCAATCAATCTGAGCATCACAGATGAATGAGCTGGCCACACAACCACCGGACGCACACTCAAACTCCCAGGGTTGGCAGACTGGAAGGAATGTGAGAAAAATAAAATGATATGCATGAGACTCGTCTCTTAAAGAGGTGAACGTTATTATCAGTATGAGGCTAACAGTCATTCCAGCCAGATTTCTTGTAATTTGAAGAAGTTTCACAAACACAAATGGAGAAAAGATCAAAAGGGATTTGTATCATTCAAAAATGGTAGAATTGTATTTGTTAGTTATCACAGCAAACTTTTTGTTTGTATTGTTATCAGCTCTTTTGCATGGTAATTTTACACCTCTAGAAAAGTGTTTGTTTGAGATTACTCAACGCAAAACTCATGCCAATTGTAGAACTAAAAGGATCAACAACCTGATGGACCACACAAGTATTATCAATTTTTAAAGCATAGATGTACTTTTCCATCACATTAGCAACCATGAGATTGTTTTGTTACACTTGAAGGACTACGGAAGGCGACTATGGACAGCTGAACGACATAAGAGATTCACAAGGAGCACTGAGAAAGAATATCCTTAGAATGTCAAACACACCACTTTAAATACATGTGATCAATGACCCTACTGAATATTTATTAGACCATGCTGTTGTAATTGATGAAAATTACGACACAACTGCTTCACTTCAGACTTGCAGAATTAAGTATTTTCTCATTTATCTCCCATAAGGTGAGAGACAAAAAAAATTCTGTATCTGAAAGAGGTAATATGTACCTACCTTCACAAGGATCTCCTTTGCAATCAATCTGTCCATCCTCGCAAGTGCTTAAATGGTAAAATTTGAAAACAAAAATCATGTTTAAAAGACATTTTGAACCAAAAACATGCGAAGCTTTCCAATGTGCAAAAACTTATGGTTCACTTGTTATTCTTAAATGTATCATACCTAAATGAATGTAGTCATGTGGGAGCTGGCAACAATGAGGTTTGGCTGCTACATGCGTTAATGTAATTATAACATAAATTGAAAACAAGTAAATGTAAATAACAAAGGGGAATACTTACCAATTTTGACAATTCATTTCAAAGCTGCTTCCGGCTGGTATCTCCTTGCCGTCCAACATGCAAGGACAGGATTCGACAACTATGCATCCATTACCTAATTAAAAAAAAACAAGCAGAAACAGAAAAAGAGAAGGTAAGTCAAAGACATAAGTGATTATCAAGACAGCAAGCTTTGTGACATGGTAGCAACACATCTTACAGGTTGCATCTCACATGTTATGACCATGGGTTGGACAGATTCACATTATGATATCATTAGATGAAACATTATACGATTGCTCAACCTGTGCATTAGCTGATGACTAATGTTTGACTGGGGCTGTGTTTTTCTGTGTGATTGTGTGTTGTCCTGCAGCTGATGCACAGGTCCAACATTGACTAACCTTGATTGTACATACACAATGAAATACTGAAGAAAAAGGACGAAAACGAAAGAAAATTCGGGTAAGCAAGTAACCCCATTCTCATTGAAAACAAACCCTGAGGTAAACAAAATTCAGAACATGTCCAAAATGTTTGTGCACGATAGACAAAGTAACACCATCATTTTGTGTGAGACAGCAGATGACAAAACACTGACAATCTGCATTTCTATCATATTCATATTCATAAACCAGCAATTTTACGCCAAAAGTGACCGTCTTTTATGTAACAGATAAAGAACTGTCACCTGACCGATATGGGCCAATAGGACTTAAGGGTTCTTCCCAAGTACATTAAAAAAGGTGTTAAAAAAGAATAAAATGATGTAAGCTGAGATATTACGAAAGGGGGGACTGACTTCCAGAATCTACCGTTCCAGGTGGGCAGTGGCATCCCTCCAGACAGTCATTGAAGTCCAATCCCCAGTCAACAGTCAGGTGATCGTGACAGCTGGTGACACCTTCATTACCACAGGGTGTATACTCAGAGCCCCCTTCACACTGGATGGCTGCAGAGAAAGAACAAAAGTGAAAAAAAGTGAACATTGCTGAATCGAAAGGGACCACTCAAGTTCAAGGCAATACTTATCAATTAGATTAAACACTGTAAACATGTACATCTAAACATTTTTCCTTTTCTCGCCAGAGGCGATAACTTTTCAGTGTTCTGAAATTGTTGGCAGGTGGTAATAGCTACACTGCTACAGGCTTAAACGTAGTTACAAAACTGAGTTCCATGCCAAATCTTGAAAAAAGTAATTACCACTGTCACTTACAGAGGACTAACTTTGTGTCAAAGTTAAATTAATACATAAATGGTTCATGAACACCCATCTTCAAACTGTAGAGAAAAGGGCAGATGGGAAAGGAAAGGAGGGGATGGGGGTGGGAAGGGTGACAATGTTTGGTCACGTGGAAGTTTCACAAGGGTGGCCTCTTTCAAGGTAGAATCCTCTGGGATTTCAGCCATGACCAAGCTTGCTACATCACCAACAAGTCCCAAGTTCCTGCCATGCCTCTCTCCAGTTCCTACAGTGGTTTCTGTCCTCTGTGGCAGATCCTAGTGTAACAGTTCAGTCTTTCAAGCCAGATTGACCACTTCTCACACACACATTTGTAGAGAGAGGATATATAGAGGATAGATTTCTATCTGACAAAGGTTATGTACTGTGGACTTACGACAAAGATCCTGTGATCTCCATCTTATGTGCACATTCCTCTGGGAACAGGCATCGGCGTAAGATGCAATGGCAGTGCACAGGCACTCACAATCGCCTCCCATGTCACATCTGAAAGAAGAAACGGACTTTCAATGTCGATCATGGATTTGCTACCTGATCTGCATTTCACATTTTGAATTTTACCAGAAGTTCTCTTTCCGTGCATAGCACATTAACCTAGTTAGAATTACCATGCTTACTATCATGCCAAAGAGAATGTATAAAATATATGTAAAAAAACATGTGAGATTACTAAAAACAGTAACATTGCAAAGAATCTCACAAAGAAGCCCTGTGTTCATGAGCTGAACATCTGCTTTTGAAAGATGAAGAGCACCCAGTTTTGGTGGTCAAAATAATTGAAAAGCATTTTGTGAGAGTACCATTTGTAACCTGCACAAGAGACTCACCCACAAGAGTCATAGATACATAGCTTAATGAAAGGTTCTGGATCAATCTCATCGTGACATGCTGCAAACAGGTCTTGATTCATGACGCCGCACTTTCGTAAGGCCCAAGCTTCACGGTGGGGATTTGCCTGTGAGAGACGAGGCGAAGCTTGAGTGACACACCAGAGCAGTATTAAACAGTGATGAATCTATATGTTCCAGATCTTCTAGCAGGAACACTGTTGCACGTCAATACCCTACACTAAGAGCAGTATAACACGGCTTATTCTCACTGCCCCACTCTACCAGAACAGAAACACTCCTGAACCTCAACACCTTTCACTAGAGTAGTATTAAACACTCTTAATTCATTTCTTATGATAGTGAGGTAACACTGCTGAACCTCAATTGAAAAAAGGATACTGGAGAAGTAACACCGATGACTTTCCATACTGGGCCCATGCTAGAGCAGTAAATACTGCTGGATCTCACTGCTGCACTAGAGCAGCAACACCAGTTAATATCAACACCCTACACAAGAATAGTATGTACAAGAGTATTATGTAATGCTACTAAATCTCAATGTCCAACATTTAGATCACCATATTGTGACAACTATCACTTTTAAGTAACGAGTCTTACTTTCTCAAAAATTTACAGACATGGTCAAGAAACCAAAATGCAATACCTTTGGAAGAAGCTGTCAGTGGCCAGCAACTACTTGATGAAATTTCTATACATGTTTAACACGCATGTACTTTTCAAGGTTAATTGCTGAATGCAACCAGGCTGTGCCCTCATGCATCGCTTACGCTAAACCCTGATTGTGCATTAACTTTGGGTGACACATGGTCTAGTGTTGACCAACTTTAAAAAAATTAGTTTTCTGCTAAAAGGCAAATTCAGATCAACTGTTTTTACTCCATTTTTCTCATATTCCAGGAAACCAGAGTTCAAAAAATTCTGTAGCATGTTGAAGCATCAGAACGAAGGTTAATACCCATCAGGGTACTTTACAGGGAAAAAAAAAAACTGTTCTCAGAGCCCAATTCACGATTAGTTTTGATGTGTCACTTTTTAAGCATTTTCCAAGTCCTGGCATCTTTTTAACAAAATAGCAAAGCAGAATCATGGAAAACAAAGATGGATGGTGGAGATTTGTTTTCTTTGATGAAATCAAAGAACAAACTACGGCATAGATAGTAACACTACAAGCAAATTTCGTGCCTAAATTTAGCATACTAGGCACTTGAATATAACAAAGACATTTCATTTGGTCAAATGTCTACTGTATCATTTAAAAAAAATAACAGTAACAGTAGAATGGCATTTGGAATAAAATAGAACAACACTGGACCTGAGCAAGATTCATAACTTTCCCATCTCTACACACAGGGGTGGTTTTATTACACAATAGCTGATCAGGTACACTGTACAAAGCACTTAATGCGAAGTATATAGCTTTCCTAGCTATCAATCAATTTTCAAAGGTGAGCAGCATCCAAAAACAAAATCACATTCCACCGCCAGCAACAGACAGCAGAAATAATGCACTGTGATACCACATTCACATTTTTTTAAAGAGAAAATTGGAAGCGGATGTTTAAAGATATGACTTGACCCTACCTCACATGGATGTTGTACATCTTCTGACAGGATGTCAGAACACGCTGTGCTGACTTTCCAGCTGTTGGCAAAATTGTCTGCCAGTTGCTCGAACATGCCGTTGCGAGCCTGGAAATCGTTTTCCTGGTTTCTGTCAAAGTTCCCACACAATCCTGAGAGGGCACCTGCATACTTTGGTTCTACTGAAACATATACTCTAGTCCCTGTCCAAAGAAATTGCAAAAACTAAAACATAAATTAATAAATAAATAAAGGCAAAAGGAAATACAAGTCTTACAACTTTGATCTATGACACTCTTTTAAGACGGCGATTTTGAATATAAAGATATAAACTGACTGCGGATAAAGAATTTACTTTGGTGATGTGAATGTTCTTGCTTTACAAGTTTCTGGGCCATTTGAAAAGATTTGGCAACCCACGAAGGATAAAAATGTACTTTCTTAAAAAATGAACCGTGCAGAGCTCCTTTGAATAAGAAATTATCAGTCAGTCAGTTGGGTGAGTTTTAATACTTTATAAACCAGTGGTATTGTTTTCTTTTATTCTGTATGAAAGTATGGGTTTATTTTCTTGTACAGTACTTGACAGAGTGTTATTTCTTTATTTCACACACACATACAGTATTTTGCAGCTACATTGGCAGACACGTAATCTGTATTCATGCAACTGAGAAAATTTTGGGGATAATTCCAATATGGTGATTACCACAAAGTGAGTAGTTTTATAGCACACTTTCTATTACAAGGACACTGAATATCTACCAACAGACAACATTCCTGTGCAAAAACCAATCAGAGATGAAGCATAAATTTATTGTACCTGCATCCCAGAGCACCTGTAACCCTAGACGAGCCTGGAAGACGTAGAACAAGCCAGAGCGTTCTATCTTCCAGTTGGCATAGTACTTGGGTACCTGTATCGGTACGTCGTTCACCGTGATCTCTCCTCCCTTGACCAACAGCACCTTCTCGCTCTCCCCAAGGGTGACCTCGATGGCACGTGTGCAGGTGATGCCACCGGAGCCACACTGGATGTTCTCCACCTCCACGGAAAAGGTGTCGTTGACCTCCTCGAGGAGAGTGTAACGGCAGTCTCCCACGAAAGTGTAGCTTCGTCCATCGAACGTCTTGTAATGGCCTTCACCGACAGCAGAACATGTGCCTGTAGATGTACATGTGAAAATTCCACAGGATCTGTCAGCAGGCATAGATTTGATAGAGGAGTGTACAATCAGCCTGAGACATCTCCATATTTCTTCCAATAGCTCCATCTTGTTTTTTTTTCCTGCTGCCTCGTGTGTCTTGATTCTGCCTCGAAGGCAGAAATGAAATCCAGCAGACTGAGCCTTCAGTTTACAACAATCTGGAGCCCACCAATTCCCTATGCTACATGGCACAGTACAAAGCTTAGGCTATGCTAAGATGTACTTGGGCATTCCAAGAAGTGAATTATTTCCACCTCCTGGCGAATACTAAATTCCTTCTTGTTCTTTCACATCCAAGCACTCTTTTGATGTCATTTAAATTACTGTTTTTAGGTACCATGAAAGTCTTTGGCTTCCATAGACTGAACAAGATATTTATGCTGTAGAGATGTATTCAACACCTCATCAGTGTAGTGTGTGGGTGAAATGACACTCCTGTGTTGTCTAATAGGAGAGGTGGTAGACTTGCAGGACTTAGGAAATCAAGCTTAGAGTAGAATATACTCTGCAAAACACAGAAGAATCCACAAAGCTATTTTTTACCCCACTGAATATACATATTAATTATTACCTTGACAATCATTCTGAGTGCAAATCCATCTTGAACCTTGACAGACACTGCAAAAGAGTAGAAAACAAAGTTTGCATTTCAAAGTAGTGAGGCAAGTTAATGTTTCTCACTGACAGCAAACTGAGCTAATATTTGGTAAGTACTTCACGATATTAGCCAACCTCAAACTTACTTGAATAGACACTTGCTAATNNTGTAAGCCAACCTCAAATTGACTTCCATAGACACTTGCTAATCCTATTCAGTGGATGTTATTCAGTCTATTCATTTCCCTTCTGACGTCTATTCAACTGAGTCTGAGGTTGGCTTACATCAGGTATATACCTAATACTTGACCATATTTAATGAATGGATACTGTAGCAGGCAAAAGACAAATGGTTTGAAAAATAAAAAATGGAAATTTGAGCCAAACTGGTCACATCCTTGAAGTTTACAATGTCTCTAAATGTATCTCACATTTATCTCCAAGATGACAGAATCAGAATCATATGTGCAATCCCCTTAGAATAGTGTCCCACTGACTAAATGGAATGTCAAAGAACAGGGACTTTAAATGTGGAACCACTTTTGAGTTGTGTCGATTGTACAGAATCTTGAGGCACAGTAAGGAAACTAACCTTAGTGCCTCCCATTGGCTCCATCAAATGTTGAACAACAATGGGATGCTGAGCCACTTATCTATTACATTCATAGACTGCTACATTACAGAATGACATGATCTTCTTGTTCCATTGATTGCACACATTACGTTCAATGATGGAGTACAATCTTCATTGTGTCTGATGATTTATAGGTAACTTTAATTCGTTTTCAGGATTGCGTGCAGTTGGTCACTTTGTCATAGCTTTCAATAATTTCGTAGAATGAAAATAAGTTACACAGAGTGGATTATGATCTGAAGCTTCCGAGCAAAAATAAAAGGTGTGTGGCTCATACCAGTTGTTACAAGCATCCAGGGTCACTGTTGAACCTTGGTTGTACCGACTGCCACCGTGGTAACAAGGGCAACGATCTGGTTCCACACAGACAGTTCCCTGAAGAGAAGAAAAGGACAATTGAATAACTTACTCATGTCTCACATCACTGGATGCCGTAAAAGATATGGCAATTCAAAATCAACAAGTGGGCAATTAGCAGAAAATAGTATGCTAAAGAGAAAGTGAAAGTTAAAAAACTTACATCTAGAACATATCCCTCTGGACAGGAGCAACCAGGACGGCTCTGGGAAGAACACGGTACGTAGTGGTCCATGTTCTCGCAGGTTTCGGGGCATGGAGTGGCATGGACGTCGTAGACCTGGTTGGCAGGACAGAGCAAGGTCCGCTCACAGCCCTCCTTCTGCTCGCAATGGAATGATCCATTAACACAGGTGCTGTGGTGAAGAACAGGATCAATGAGACTGACTGCTCAGCATTAGGTATTTTAATATTCTGTGGTTGACAATGTGCACTATGCATTGATAGCATCGAGTCATATACTGGACCACACCACCCTTCTTGTGACACACCCTTCTTTTTTAATGGTAGACTACTAACAACAAGTGACTGAAATCTTGGTTTCACAAAACATGCAGTCAACGGAACTGACGAGAGACCAGGAAGTAATGTGCTATTCCTGGTTTAGAAGATTGGATGATTTTTGTGAAGCCGAGAGCTGCATACATGTGATATTTGTGATGTTGCAATGGTCTCAATCACCTTGCAACAAAAGAAAACAGTTTGAAAAGATATCAAATTAGTGTTCTTTAAAGAAGTTTTGGCTGCTAATAGGAAGATCCCCTGCTGATAATTTCTAATAAATCTATGCAGTAATTCCAATCACCCCCATCACAATGTGTTTCCTTTACTCATATATCAAGACCATTGCAAGTACTACACAGTAATAAATTACAAACTATCCCACCAAAGTGATTTTCAAATGGGAGCACTCCATGATGGGAAAGCATCTAGGAGATTGTACTGTATTTCCAAAATGTTTGCATACACCAATGCAAACACTCGGGTGTACTGCAGAGGTTTGCTTGCCATGAAGACCTCAAACATATGTATGTATTCAATACTAGATTCCATCTTTCAGTGAAGTCTGGGATGCAAAATGGTCTGGAGGAAGACGTCATCCTTACCAAACTTCGCAGAGTTCATCGATGATGGTGCCTGCCATGTAGGACCTATCGTCATGGTGACATGGACATTCTCCGGGTTGGATGCAGTTGCCCTCGTCATCTAAGACCGTCCCAGAAGGACAGTTGCAACCTTCGACGCAGTCGTCAGTCTCCGAGCACTGGATGCCCAGGTCTCGACACGTCTGTCCACACGTAGACCCACATTCCTGGTAAACTTGTCCCCCTACACAGGTTACTCCTGTTACAAACAAGAATGAAAGGGTTTACTTAAATTTCTACTCACTAAGAATACAGACTTTGAAATAATTTCAACTTACATTTTGCTATTTAAACATGATAGAGCTTTAGTGAAAATCTATACATCAAGGAACTCACTGTGATATTTTAACTCATGTTTTTCTACTAAGGCAGATGTTACTGATTTGGTAGTTTCTTAAAACTTCTCATGGTTTCACTCTTTTCTAGGCTAAATGACTGTAAAATGCAGTGATGAGGAAGAAGGAAGAATACAGAACAACTGACAGCTACATGACATTAGCCATGGTTCATCTCCATGCAGTTTTGGCTACAAATGTTCAAAACTCAACAAGTACATCATGTTGTTTGTTCTGCAGCTATTATAAGGGGCCTCTACTGTTAAAATCATCTTCACATTATGTTGACCTCAGGACAATCAAGGGCAAAGACTAAATTTACCACAGAACTCGTGGACCAAGGGATGATCCCTCCACTCGATGAATACTCCGTTGGAGGCGCATTCCGTGGCATAGCTGGCTATCGCCTCACAGAGACAATCTTTTGTAAAAGCTGCATCACACGCGCAGACGTCAAACGTGCACATGTCGAAGAAAACGTCTGGGCTGACGCTACCGTGGCAGGGACGAAAGTGACCCTGCTTGATAAGTCCACACTTTTCATGGGAAAATGTCTTCATGTGGGAGTTGAGGTCACACGGAGGGATGGATATTGCTGGTGTGTCTTCGATGCACTCTGGATCCAAAGCAAACTTGTTGGCGAATGAGACAGGGTTGGTCTCGATGTCACCGGCAGGGGTCATGAAGTCATTGTTCTGGTTTGCATCGAATGTCCCACAAAGGCCTCTGACCTGCAAATTTGGAGGAAAATAGAGAAAGGAGAATTTGCAGAACTAAAGGATGGTAAAGTAAGAAGAACTTCTCATAAAATAGAATGAGATACATTGCAGTCTTCTCTTTATGTTTATAGTCATATGGGCTGTCTGCTTGCAAGAGATCATTGAAAGAACTTCCATTGATATTAAATAAAATTACTCCTAAGAGTGGAAACAGACGTCCAGCTGCAAGCAAGCATTTGTACATGCTTCAAAGTCAGGTCCAATTTCAGTAAAAACTGAACATTTTTGGCAATTACTAAACTTGTTTAAAATTTAAAATTTATTTATTTGATTTCAGCACATTCTGAGATTGGCAACCTCATATTGATGTAGCCAGTATTACTCCTAAAATATGGGATTTACTTGCTGCAGGTAGTAACTTTAAAATCAATTTCATTAACAATACATAATTTTGATAACAACACTCCCTCTCAATGCATCCATCACTGTCTATTGAAATGTATCCTACATATATGAAAATGTAAGTTGATTGCAACATATGCTATGAGAGAACAATTAGGAACTTAATTTGGCTGGAAACTTGCTAGCTTTGGTGCTAAAGCCACGCCATTATGAACAGTTTATCAGCTGCTGCTGAAAACATTTTCTATACAAAAATTATTGTACATTAAAAATAGTCTTTCCACTCATATCTGGCAAGTGAGTTGGTACTAGAGGACCTTCAAATTGGTACTTTGTTGCAAATATCACCATCACCATGTGGGGAAGTCTTTAGTGGAAAAATGTTTACCACATAGAACATAAAATGTATTAGCTAGGATACACATTTATGAGGTATGACAGTGAGCACTGGTTTTAAGGTGGGCACTAGTTTTCAGAAGTGATAATTGGATGACAACATATGGGATGTGGCAACTTAAATTCAGATTTATGAATAGGCTACAGATCTAATGTGGTAATAAAGCTGATGAGCAATTTATGCACTGTCATACCTGAGTAACAATTTCATGACATGTAAACAGCTAGGCTAAAGATGTATAAAATGTAATATCTCAACATTGTTTCCATCATGTACCTTATGCATGTAGGTAGGTGTGAGTGTGATGTAGACCTTATTCCGCCCATCCCATTTGATCAGAACTCCGAAACTCTCCACGATCACGTACTGGGCCGACCCACGTCTGACCATCACGTGATCCAGGACGAAGGGGACCGTGATCTCTAGGTCATTCACTGTGACCTGCAAGTCCTGGAGGAGCTGGACCTTGGTCCCATTGACCACTACTGTGACAGTCCTGGTGCAAGTGACACCCTTACCAGCACCACATTCGACATTCTCACCGATGACAGAGACGGTGTTGTCCACAAAATCCTGTGGAGAGAACACAAGCAGACACATGAATTAATTCAATAGTCGCAAGGGACTTTTTGCATAAAATGATTAATGTTAATAGATGCAGATCAGAGGAAGTTGTCCTGATGAGATCCTATGAGGAATGCACTTAAGACATTTCAAGAGAATTGTAAATTTAAAATTTAATTTGAATGAAATAGTTGAAGAGAAAACATGTCCTTCAAAATCTCATAATGGATTGTAGGAATATATCCATGTTTAGTTAAAATCCCATAGACCATCATGTTTTAATGAGAATGACCTTGGAAAAAACTTATTGTAGCCATGTTGTCATTGGCTGAGCACAAAGTATACCAAATTTTTATAAAAATTACACATTACATAGATGCATATGTAATTTCCTGAAAGAATATGATAACTCACATGGGAAAGACATTCATTCCACATAGATTACATTTGAATAAACAACGTTGTTCACCTTCACCACTGTAACATTACCACAGATTCATGTAGGCTTACCTCTACTAGAATGTATCTACACTTCCCTTGAAAATCATATTTTTTCTTATCAAATGTCAGATAATGAGGATCACCGGTGGCTTGGCAGGTCGCTTGGCAGATATCCTGAGTACAGTTCCACATACCAGAGTTACAAACACTGACAAAAAGACATAAAAGCAAAACATATTTTTGGCAAAATCAATAAGAAAGCAAATTGCAAAAACAAACTCATTTCAGTCCCATCGAGTCAGGAGAGTAGCTGATGTGAATTGCACTCTTCATTGCACTGACTCTTTGCTATTTTGAAGCAATGTTTCAAGGAATGGTTCGCCAGGTGGGCTCAACTGAAGCATTGAATTTATGGTGACAGGGGATGATGTGCACAAAAGTATAATGACCAGCTTCAAGATTCTTTGATGATGACAAGAAAACAGAACTCACAGTAGCTTTAACATTTAACCAAAAAAATCAGGGGACAGTAAAACACAGCTTTAAGAAAACAAAGAGATAGCCAAAGCATCCACATTTTGCAAGGATGCCATCGCCCAGGTTGAATTGATTGCGATCAAAATCAAAGTTAGATAAACAGTGAGAGACTCCAGATGTGCAAGGATGCAGCATCTGATCACCTGCTATTGTAATGCACTAGAATCTGTTAAAAATAAAAAAAAGAACATAAGGGGGAGGGATAACACATTCCGTGTAAAAAAAAAGAAGAAAAATGCCAAAAGGGAGTTAAGTCAGTCATGAGCATCTGTTAAAAAACTTGGGGGTTGGTGGTAGCTAAATAAATATTAAGTAAGGACTATTATCACTTCATAAAAAAGTCAATTACTGGTCTCAACATAGGGATATTGCAAAGTCTCTTTTCATTAAATTAAGAACTTGCCAGTGGTGCACTGAATGCAAAAAAAGACCAAGTTGCAAGAATATTGACAAACCAGCACCATTTACACGATAAGAAGAAAAAATCTCTTTTTCATGCTGTTATGTAGACACAAACCTCTCATTCTGCGGGTATGATTTCAGTACATCTTTCCTAATCAGAAAGTTAAGGCTATTTCTTAAAAGGTATAATACTTTGAGGGAACCATCTGAAATTCTGATCTGGTCACAAATGCCAGAATCTTTCAAATAAAGTTGCAAGTTTCCTGAATACAAAATATTAGTTGGTGGTTTCTCCTTGACACACAGAGTTCTGTTTTCATGCCACCGCCAAAATGTTAAAAGATACACTGATGAAGGACATGAAAATTTCTCACCAGGTATTGCACTTTGACGGTATCGATGCCCCCGGAGGATATTTCTCTCTGTTGTGGGTACACGGACATCGCTCCACCGGGAGGCATCGCCCGCCATCCAGCACTGTTCCTGGGGGGCACTGGCAGCCACTGATGCATCCACCATGGCAGTGTTTCTGGAGCTCCTCCAGATTCTGTGCATTGCATGTTGGAGGGCAGAGGGTCCCGCATTCACTGTAGGTTTGAATATCTGGACATGTCTTGGCTAGGGAGAGGGCAAAAACCAAACGAAAGGAAATGAATTTAGAAGGAATGTAGGTTATGAAATAAGCTGGACATGTACTAAGGGTTAATTTCAGCATAATCTTTAATGGAAAAATGATGAATTTTTACATCATGTTTGTATACAGAAGAAGCACTTTGACCTTACTATGCTAAATCTGGGTTGGGAGAGGGGGGGAGGTGCAGGTGGACTTCACATAAAACTGCTATAAAAGTTAATAATAGCAGAGATTTCACGGTTTCTGTTTCTTTAATTGTTATGTCTAAAAATCCTTCACAAAGAGAACTGAATAAAGGGGAGACCAATCCAGGCAATACCTTTAAATTGCAAATATAAACTACAGCAGGAAGATATGCTCAGAAAGATCGCTTACGACAAAATCCGTCGTTCCTCCAGTCCAGATTTATTCTGTGCCTGGCGCATTCTCTTGCGTACGCTTCCATGGCGATGCAAAGAGCCTCCATCAGGCCGTCCTCTGAATTGCCAAACTGGCACAAGTCGTGGACGCACTCCTTGAAAAACAACCCAGGATCGACCTGGCGGGACGACAAAGCATCTAATAAGAAGCATCTAATGGTGCAGCTAGACATATTTCTACCACATTGAAATTTCTTACAAAGTCCAAACACCACATTTACAAAAAGGAACAATACTTAAAAGATGTCATTTAAAAAAGTTTTAAATCAAATGCATGTATCAAAGGAAAGGAAGAAACAATAGCAAAGACTTAAAATCTTGAGACATTTTAAGTATGCGTCTTACTACATTCAGTGAAGTACTCCACTGAAGTTTTTAGAAGAACCAAAATCATGCATCATGCAAGTTCACGTAAAACAAACGTTGAATTGTCGGCTAAAATCTCAGTAAAGAAAGTGACTTTTTGAGCACAACTGTACATACAGTACACCATCTGTAGAATGGTTTCATATAACCAAAGTTTTGTGAATTGTCCCAAGCGATGACAGTCTCAACTATGTGAATGAGGAAATTTCAGTGTTTTTTTTCCCCAGAGATTTGACTGTTCATTCGGTTTTTACACACTATTTTGAAATTATTCATTTTGGAGTAAAAGCCGTCCAGAAATGTAAAAAAAAAGAGAACAAAACAAGAAAGAATAAATGGGTCTGGGAAGAGGTAAACTACATATCCTACCACCTATCATGATTGAAATTCAAATTAAGCCAGAGGTAAGGGCATGATTCAAGTCTGTTCAACTTATGACTCACATTGTCATGGCAACTGTGAAACTCTGCAGCTGTTGAAGGAATGCTGCAAAGACTCTCAGCTGTCTGCAGTAATTTACTATCTCCTTCACATGGAATGGTCTCTGCAGGGTGATCGCAAGGCTGAAAAGGTGACAGGTGAAATTTTTCTTGTTAATTTTGCTATAAAGCAAAAAATACTTTACTCTTAAAAATTAGAGACAACGAAAATAAGGAGGATGTGCATACAACATTTGTTCTCTGAAATACTTGTACTTCACCAAGACTAAGGAAGAACAATCCTTAAAAACCAAACAGTTTGGCGTTGCATAAAACGTTAGTCGAGCTTTGAATGTGGCATCACATTGAGCTGATGTCGACTAATGTATGAGGATTTTGAAGAGTTCCATCACATGTCAATTGCTTTTCATAAGTATTATTAGTCACAGTTCACATCTAATAGTAATGAATACTGTCAACATACTTTCACTTTTTTTGCCCTGGCTTGTGCTGGCTGCACACATGTGGCTCAGCGTTAATGTAAAAAAGTGTCTGGTCAAAAATTTTCAAAAAGTCAAATTGAATCGCCCATTACTTACTCATTAATGCTCTTTTGTTTGTGATACATGGAGATTTCCTTACTTTGACCGATTTGTCATTTAGTCTATCAAATAACCTTGACAGCTTTAGAATAGTTAGTGATTTGGACAAAACAAATCAAAGAGCCTTTTCAAATTCATATCCTCCAACTTCCTGCTTCTTTTTGGTCTCGCTATATTCTTTTGGGAACTTCATCCTTTCAGAGTAGTAGAACTAGCCTGCATCATTTTGTATTTTTAGAAAATAATATGCTGAAGTTTTGGCTAGTGCATATATCAAAACTAATCATTCTCAGGATATCGCTGTATGATAGGAAGGGTAAAAGTATCAACATCTCAGAGAGTCACCTTGAGGGCAAAAGCGTTTGTCAATAGTAAATTTTCGAAAAGTCGGACAATGTCAGCTGAATGTTCTAGTCATTGATCTGTTACCAAAGTCGTATCAGATTACTAAAACGATGCATACAACACTTGACGATAAGGCATCCCTTTTGGTCAATGATGACCTGTGTCATGAAATACACACAGATACACAAACCAATTAAAAGAAAACTAAGGGAAAGTGATGATCAGAAAGAATTTATGCAGAAGTCTTGTCTCCTTTGCCAATTGTAGTTCACTCTTTCACCTTTAATCTCTACCAGAGATTGAAATCCGTGTGTCAACAATCATGATAACAAAGAGTATACTGTTCACACCTGTGGGGGGCTCTCTTCTTTTGTCTGTCTTTGAATACTGAGGGAGTACATTAATTATATCCCTTTGTTTAATAAACAAACGGGCCACCATTATTAATTCAATTGTCTAGCTTGGTACTACATCAACAGTGACAGCTGCGAGATTCGTCCCGTATTTTAATTAGTTTCAAAGAGATGAAAAAGCAGAGTGACGTCTACACCGTCTGGATGTTATTTGATCGGGTGTGCAACAGCTTGCCATGCGGCATGTTGATCACGATGTTCTGATTTTAAACTCGTTAAGAATTGCACAGAAGCTCAGGCAAACTTAATCCTGCGAATGCGAGGGCGTTCCTGATTGATGTGTTACACAATATCAACACCGTACCGTACTAATAACACTTAAGAAAAAGTCAGCACAGAGAAAACACCAAGATAATTTGCAGGTTAATTTGCTGTAGCAGTGTAAAAGAGGCCACATTCCACTGAAAACACGATCTGTGGAATCCGTGCAAATTTTTTTTTCTTTTCCACTGCTCGGAGTTATGGCAAAGTGACATTACAACAAAAAGCTGTTGGTGAGTTTCACTAGTTTATCCACATTAGGAAATGTCTATAGCACTCCTGGATGTATGGTCATTATGCTAGGACAGAGGTAATGCCAAGCTCCTTGTGGTCATTACTGTATTTTTCATTCCTTGTGTTGTAAAACGATACCACTGTATGAACAGACATATAGCAAATTCCTTAACCCCAATGAGTATCAAGAACAGAGCAACAGAAAAGTCATCATCTAACCCCTAAAGCAGTTCCTCCAGAATTGACCAATCCTTGCAATTCCAGTGACTTTGATGTAATTGTCCATAATGCTGAAATATTGCTGCTGAAATTACCCTATTTATGACCAAATGTCTATCAGTGAGCTAGTTGCAAGATGTGAGTATAAAAAAAGGGGCTGCTGCCATCAAAATTAAAGGCTTTGAAGGCAATATCACTATTTCCTACTTCATTAAGCTATCCACAGAAATAAATGTTAACAGCCTGATGTCCTAATTTCAACCAGGAAATTAATCCAATTACAGACAATTGAAAGAAATCCAACCACAATGTCCCCAAGTCCTTTAACCACTTTATGCTTTAATTCAAGTTTTAAGGGCTTAATACAGTACTTTCCTGACCTGTCCTGGATCGCTCTGAGCCCAAGAGGCAACAAACTGTAATGGATACGCTGCCATCTCGCCGGTTCTCATTAGCATCTCATCTTAATGGAAAAGGAGAATACGGCAAATCAATTGGGAAGTTGAAATGGACAGAAACCGTCAACAAAGAAGGTGTGTATTACTGACGATCATGCATGTATAATAGTATGAGTGTGGGAAGGAGGGGGGGAAGGATATGAGCAAATGAAATAATGATTCCAAACATTACAGAAGCAAAATTTACTCCCAGATGCTGGCCACTCATTTGTCAATGTCAACCAGCCTCCTGTGTGA
This sequence comes from Stichopus horrens, assembly GCA_009801055.1. Lineage (NCBI taxonomy): Eukaryota > Metazoa > Echinodermata > Holothuroidea > Aspidochirotida > Stichopodidae > Stichopus > Stichopus horrens. Next base: position 2,305 of record VJOZ01046435.1, on the reverse strand, counting down.
CAGATGGCATAAGCGCATAAATAAAAATAAGCATGCAAATGAAAGTAAGCATGTAAAAGCTTTCACTGTCGCTGGGCAACCTTACATCACACTCTATCACAGTGGTGACATTTACGCCCTCTTACAATGGCACACTTGTAGTCTGAGGAGATCGCTGTTTGCCATCTGAAGTCAAATTAAGGCAAACAATTAACAACTAAGATGCACAAAAAGCTTTTCCAATGAATATTTTTCCCTGCGTAGTCACTCTTCTAGTGAATCGCATGCTCCCCTTTCCTCACACAGCACAACCTCCAAAAAAATTGCTTCAAGACGGTTTCAGTAGTTGCGTTCCTGCGCGCCAACAAAATCATGTCCTTTTGGATGTTTAGTCTTATATGCACCAAACTCAGTGAAAGGTTGAAAATTCCAAAGCATGTTCTTTTAATTCTGAAGAGTAGCAATACAGTTTAACCTCTCCATAGTACGTTACATATTTCTATGAAATGAAATACTGGATGTTCGTTGAAAACGATGTGAAAGCAACTTCCTGAATACGAAACTAGCTTGCTATGACAAACCCTTAAATTGCATTTCAATAAAGATTTTTAAAACTTTTTATATAAGGTTTCTGCCAATGAAAGTATCATATTTTCTTGTTTTTATCGACATGGTCATCTATACGAGGGGGTGTAAGGGCTTATTTTAAATTTCATCCACCCTCCACTTCACTCACTGTCAGGGTCATCATCGTAGGTGCCACAGAGACCGATGGTCATGCCTTTCAGGTCACGTGACACAGTCAGGACCAGGGTCATCGCATCATCCCACCGAGCTGTCAGCCCTATGCCAGTTTCGAGGAACGTGAAGTCACCGATCTTCTTTAGTGACAGTCCTGTTTGAAAAAAATGAAATCAGAATTTTACTGATCTGAAGAATTTTTTTCCAAAAGTTTCTTTCATCACTTTGCATCCCAGATGGAGAATATCTATGTCAAATAGATATACAGTATGTACGATAGTCCCTTGCTGTTTATTTTTAGTACCAGAATTCTAAATTTTCTGAATTCCTGAACTTTTCATAATGCTTCTCATTTTTGCTACAGTTACTGGATTTAACCTTCAACTCATTTTTCCCATATTTTTCCTGCTTGTCTAATCTCCTTGTACTGTTGGCCTTCAGGAGAGATTACAAGCTCTCCACAACAGAGATGAAATTTAAAGCCCAAGGAAGTCTCAGTGGAATTCTAATGACTGGTTGTTATCCAAACATCATCCCACAAGTTTCTCATAAAAATAAAAACAAATTGCCTTTTTTTTTTCATTATTTCTACCTGCCACAGTACTGTAGATAGCTTTTCTAGATTCTTTTTAAATAAAATCATGCTTGGCATTTACCCTCCATACTGTTGTCATGCAACTTCTAATATAACAGTTAGCTTGGAGTAGATGATGGATGCATGAGTCGATGGCATCGCCATCAGAATAGTTCCAGCAGGTTTATACCCTACTTCATATTTTTATACAATGACAAGAAAGGAATTTTGCTCTCGTCGTCCACAGTTCTCATTATGAAAAGTTAGGCAGTCACGAATGCAGGTCTTTTTTTTCTATCAGTCATGAAGTAGAAAGTGCAAAGTGTTTTCTTTTTTCCCCAGAAGTAGGTTGGGTGAAAGGAAGAGAGTACAACACATTATTAACAGTGGAGTAATCATCAACATCAGGCACTGTGCCAAGTAAATGGTCATACCCAAAGGAGACGCAACTACATACTATACAAGCACACTCATTGTGATGGCCGAGGGTGGAGGATGGGGTGGTACAACCAAGGGTTTAAAAGTCTAAAAAGTTTGGTGGGAGCATGTTGCACACATGTGAAACATTGTTAAAACAGTTCAGCAATCATCACTAACATGGGTGACATAAACAAGAGCCCAAGGGCACTGTGGTTCCTTGCACAGATGGAGAGTTTAATGTAAATTAGTGAGTAAAAAGGAGCATATTGCATTATTTTGTACAATAGCCCATATGGCCCATTTCTGACCATGAAACCTCACTGTAACATAAAATCTGTAGAGACAGAAACATATTTCATGCTTTTATAAAATGGCCAATTTTAGACATTGGACCCCAAACATGACAAACATGCACCAACATGGAAATACTTCCATAGTACTAACCAACCATCATCAACAGTGTTACATACAATCTGTAAGAAAAGAAGTATTTTGCAGGATTTCACAACAGCCTATGGGCGCTATGGTTCCTTGTACTTGAAATATACATACTGTAAAATGAAATGCCTGAGTTCATAAATATAAAAAAAG
>VJOZ01046388.1:539-13547 GCA_009801055.1 Stichopus horrens | reverse complement strand
TGGTTTTTATAACTTCCGTTTGGGGACTTTAATAATGTAACTAAATTTAATAAAACTAAATTTTTTTAGGGGGACCTGTTATCTATAAGTATGGCCTAATGTCTAATATGACGTAATACAATTATATAATCCAGTGAAATAGAGACTGTCACCTTCAAAGACGAAGAGAAATAACTGTAGACAAACAGACTAGAAAGGAGAGATGGCGAAATGGATGACCAAGCCACGAAATGAGTTAAAAATACAGGTACACACAAAATAAAAAGTGACAGCCACTGCTACCAGAGGCCCATCAATGGAAAACGCCTTCAGATGGACAGTATAAGGTAAAGCGCTCTAGATCAAACCTAAAGCGGTTATAACATCATCCCAACCAGCGTCTGATATCTATCACAATTCCACATAAACTGATTGTCTTCCTTTTTTGTCATTAATTGAAAAATTGCAGACATTAGATTTTTTTTCAAGGCTGGTCTCGTGACGGTGACTTTTCCGGCCATCTGAGGTTGACTTGCAAAGCCATTTTTTCTTGTATGCTCCGGCAACCGATGGCCCTTTGCTTCTGGTGGGTAGAACTGAATAGGCAGTTTTTTATTAAGCCCCTCCCCATGGGTACGTATTGAGAAAACTTTAAATAATCTTATCACTTAATTGGGGAAGGCGGGTAAAGAAGGGTTGAAAAAGGGAGTTGCAGTGACAACATGACACTATAAAAGGAGTGTGGTTGGTAGTGCATAGGCGTAGTGTTCGGCGGATAGTTTCATACATATATTACCAGTGGCAGAGCTAGCAGTTTTAATCAGAGGGGGCGAAAATGGCTTTTAGCGGCACTGCACAATACAAGTACCCTGCTCTCTAAGGATAGTTGAATGTAGGGAGGGGGTAGGACAATTTTAGTCATTTCGCTCCACCCGCGCAAACATTGTAGGCATGTGTGCGTTCAGGCAGGTTCGTCAAACATGATCTAAGCTTATGGAGAGTGAAAAAAAACATGCAATTTTATTGGTTATCAGGACTCACAAAGGATAGAAAGGTCTTACAGTCAGAGGCAAACGGCAGCAACCAGTTGTCGCAACCCTCCTTATATATGTGGGACGGAACCCTAAGGAGTATGTAAGCGGAGCGTCACTATTGGTTGGCGCGGAGCGAAAAAAAAATTTGTGGCTTTGCAAATAACCAGAAGACCGAAAACGGCACTTTTTTGTGATCTTGAAACCAGGCCATTTTTGCAATTTCTCAAATTAATACGAGCAAATATAAATCTGTGAAAATGCTAACTATCAGACGGTTGGAGCTGCCAAAGTACAACAATAATCAATTATGCATATTCCTTCATATATTCTGGGAGCAATTGGGCCAATTGGAGGGAATAGGCCTATATCTTAATTTAGTCTCACATTTTTTTTTTCATTTTGCAGTCCGTGGAGTCACAGTGTTTGCAGGGTTTCAGGAGACTCGAACGGTGTAGCTAGATTATTTTGTTTTCTCACTTAAGATGGAACATGGATGAGGGGACATCAACCAGTGTGATACAGTGTGATACGAAAATAAAGTCTGCCCTCCCTTGTTGCATTGGCACATGAATAACTTCTTATTAGGGGTGAACTAAGAGGGCCGCTAGCATCGTTTGGAGGGCCGGGAAGTACCGTATCAGAAAGAAAAAAAGAATACATAAAAATCCCTCTTATTGGTAGACTCAGTGTCGGAAATCGCTATTTCCAGGGTCAGCAAGTAAGTTTCAGAAAATGGTATCGTCAGTCAGTATTTTGTTGGATGAAACCTGAATCTAATTTGGGAGTTTTAGGCTGAAAAATTCTGATCAAATTTTCTCATTTCATTAAGAATATTGGCAACCTCATCATCATTTCCTGGACTGGCGGACGGAAGGCGCTGATGAAGACCTACACAAACTTGCATTTTCTTTACCTTTTCTTTCATTTTTTTCTCTCCCTCAGTTATTTTTCCCTTTTTGTGAAAAGCTGAAAAGGACGCGGGAAATTCATTCCCGTGACCATATGGTGACTCTTATGTAGCCGAGTACATATCTTCTAAAAATCGGCCATAATCAGCTTAAATCGACCAAAGTCTGTTTGACCGGTAACTGTGAAAAGGCAACCGCCAAAGAAGTTCAAGATGATTTTTTTAGTGACCTAATTCAAGGACTCGGAGACCTCCAGCTAGGTCACTTCACAGTTCCAAAAGATGCGCTGCAGGTTGGATGTTAAAATGTTATTTCTTCTCACAGAGAATGGATGAATGGCGGAATGGCCGGCTGGTCTGTGGACTCTACCGGTACTTTGTTTATAAGATAAGTTATAATATTGTCNNNGACAATATTATAACTTATCTTATAGAATATCTTATAGAATTTCAAGTGTGGAGGATTCTGGTTGTTATCGTTTTGGGTTTGGAGATGTCTTCAGTCTCTTTTCAGGGTCTTGGCAGTTTTGGGAGGACATTATCCTCTCTGACCTTTACTCACACTGCACTAAACTAAATAGGCCTTTGCCAAATTTACATGACATGGGCCAATTAGCTGGCAACCCTCAGAAATTCTCAAAACCGTAACGATTCTGACCACCCACCCACCTACTCCCTTCAGCCGAAGAGGTTTTTCGTTCAGCTACTCGCGATGCGGCAGCCATCTCCGCCAAGTTAGGTGCTACTCCTGTACGTATACGGCAAGCCAAATGCCCAATATTTCGAGGAACCTGGATTATCGGTTGATAATTAAACCAGGTTTATCAACCGACAAACCAGGTTCCTCGATCGATAAACCAGATTTATCGACGCCATATATAAACCTGGTTTATCGGCGGACAAACCTGGTTTTTCGATTTGATAAACCAGGATTTTCACTTCATGGGTGATAAATTTGGATTACCAAGTTGATAAACCTGATTTACCGAATTGATAAAACAGGTTTATCAAAAAACTTGGCTTATCGGTTGATCGGTCGAGTTATTGGTTATTTCGCTTGCTATATACTTAGCCTATGGGCTCTTGACCACTGAGGTAGATGCTCTTGACCCAATGGAATCAACATGAGTAATCATTTACCTACGGATGCTAGTATCGTCCTTTCAAAAGCTATGGTAAGAGAAATTTGAATTTGTTACCTCCGAATGTTTCTTACATTCGCTGTCCAGTCCACAGCACATGGTCACAATCAATGTTAATAAGCATACAGTCAGTCATTTCATTACCCAATGAAAGCAAATTCTCATTTTATCAGTATATAGTGTACGATCCACTCATCAAGCAACGTTATAAGCACAGTGCCCCACTCCACCGTAAATTTGTTACACAAGAGTCACATTGCACGTTCCGGGCCATAATTTCGCTGAACTAGTTATTACAAGTTAATACGTATGTATACCAAACACTGACAGCAGAAGTGACGGCAACTGAAATTGTAGCTGCCGCTAAGTGAAACCGCAATATCACAGAAAAATGCGAACAGGACACAGGTCTCTACATCTTGTCTGACATTATTCTTTTGGTGTTTTTGTAAGTGCTTCAATTTATAATATAACAAAGACGTAATTTTTTTAGGATAAAATTAGGGAAACTTACACCTACTCACCTAGCCTAGCTTAACTGAATTGTTACTGGCTAGGCTAAAGCCCAGTAAGAAACAAGTAACAATTAGCATCAACCCAGGTCGTGCTGTTAATTAATTTATGCCAAGTTAAGTTAGTAATAATTGAAGAAGTCTGATGCACCAGTATACTTTAGCCCATATACACCCATATATCACATATTAAAGGGGAAATAAGGGTTTATTTTCACAATCTGCTTTACTACAATTTCCCACCAGTATTGTACAATGACTTATAACTAACAAATGTGATCAAGATGACCTCAAAACATGTGAACAATTTCGAGAAAGGAGTCAAAGTCGGTATACTGTACGCTACTATGTCTTCTGAGGTGGGTTATGACCTCACCAACAATACAATGTATCAGTTTATTCTAGGCACCGAAAAGTACTTTGAACCAACAAAGCTCTTGGATCAAAGCTATGATTAATTTAAAAATATGGAGAGACAGTGCTCACAGTAGATTTATTCACATCCTTGAATTTTCTGCGGGTGCTACTCATATTAAACACCTCCATCTAAACGAGTGTTTTTGAAATTGTATTTGGTTTAGTAATCAATGAGTTAATCCTTTAAGTGTATCATTCTTCATCCTCCATGCTACCGTCAACATCTTTTAGCTGTCTTTCCATCCAAAATGGTTCACATGACCATCAGTTTAGGGCGTGTTAGCACAGTAGAAACTCCATTGAAAAATTCTTTTGCAAATTTTAATCATTAACAAAGTACCTTAGGGATCACATTATTCTACCAATTTACACATCTTAAGTGCTTATGAATTTGTGTGTTTTTTTTTCCTGTAGCTCTTTCCAAACAAATGTTTGATGTTGAAGGTCTCATGTAAAAAAGATTACTACTGTGCTCTAAGTTCTCTTCCACATAACTTGGTTCATCTCTTTGTGTTCACACTTCACAGCTTTCATTTCAAATCATGACAAGGCCCAGCTTTTTCAAAAGGTATCGTGTTCTCATAGTAGGATTGTCTGGTCTTGGACTCATACACTTAGGCTGGTATCGCTTGTCGAAGAATCCCAAATTTACCGGAATTGCTGAAGACGCAAAGCCAGAGGTCAAACCACGCTACATCAAACGCAAAAATGCCAAAGAAGCCACTGCATGGTAATTTCCTGGTTTCAAAATTTTCCTTTTTGTACATACAGTACATGTGTAACTTATTTTGTCAACCATGGTTATTGAGAAGTGGTTTGTTGAAACTTGTCAATTTTTATGCTGCACTGTTTGCTTTAATATACCATATGCCATCACTCACTGGGTGTGTTTTATTGCTCCAAACATGAAGAAGCTCAAATCACTTTTGCTTGTTCTTTATGCCATGAATACTCATTGGTTTGGAAGATATTCATACAGTAACCTTGTGATCACATGGGGGCGTATGCTTGTAAGTGTGCGTGTATGTGTGTGTGTACAGTCTGTATATTTGTGATGCCTAGCTGGCTTGTAAACATGGTATCTCAAGAAGGGAAGCTTGGACAGATCTGATATGTGGTACACAGGTGTACCACATGGAGTAAAAGAACGCTATTGTTTTGGGTGGAGGTCAAAGGTCGTTTAGGGTCAACAGCAGTTAAATGTGAAAAAAAAATTGTATGCATGATATCTTAAGAAGCGAAGGGTGGTTAAATCTCATAAGTGATATGTCGGTATCCCATATTTATTAGTAGGTGTATGTCATTGAGTACAAGAATCCCGTCATTTGTAAAGGAGGGCAAAGGTTTTTGAGGTTTGAAAGGGTCAAATTTTGAAAACTTTGTTATCATGATAAATGTCATGAAAGGAAGCATGTAGAGATCCCATATATTTCATATGAAGCCTAGGTAGCTTGTGACACATCAAAATGCTATGATGTCATATAAAAAAGAATCCTCACAATTGCATCATATCAATGCCTTTCGGCATTCTGGTTGTACACATTAAAGGGCATTTTGCATTCAGCAAGGATCAGAAGAAATTCCAGTTTTGAACTGCAAATTAATTTATTTTCTATTTTAGTAACTAAGCTACGTCATGTATTGACTACAGTGAAACTTTAGTATGTATCAACTGTTCAAATATTTGTCAACAAGCGAATGTTACTTACTATAACCATACTTTTTTTTTATTCAAAAGAATTTTATGTAAATTGCAGTATCCCTTTCTGTTACAATTCAGAGTTACAGCATCATGGCAATTAGGAAGTGGGTCCTGGATCACAAATTTTTGTCAGCATTTCTGGCCTTGGCTTCAATCCACTTTGGAATCTATAGTTTACAGAAGCTGGCTAAAGTTAAGAAGTCACCTGACCTGCTTCCTGAGGATGTTGCCGATGATGCAAAGAAGGCACCGGAGAAATCATGGTGATTAATCAGTTTTTTTTTTTCTTTCTTTAAATTTCATTTATTTAACTTATGCAGTCAATTTGGCATGTTTGTCTCTCCATCTGTCTGTACGTTTGAGACCAGAGCAGCTCATATGTGATATTCATCCCACTGGATAGATACCTGTAGTAAGCCTGATGTATTGTTGGTGGCTACCCTATAAAAAACACAAACCCCTATCCCAGAACTCAAACATTATCAAGCTGATGGTTTGAAGAAAAACCTTATAATGTGGCACATATCAGTGTTTTCATCTCTTGGCAAAACTTGACTTCTAGAAACATAACCCTCCCTTGTATCATCAGGGAATACAGTACCTTCTGAATGTGGCACTTGTAATTTCCAAAGTTCCCAAATCCAAAGTTTTAGTTTTAGTTTAATGTCTGGTTAGAACTGCAACAGTGAAATGAGTCCTGCATGTTGCATGCAATGAGATCCTGTCCATGAAGTTAATAGCTTTGGGAATATGCTTCTGAAATTGCTAGCTATTGTGCGTGACACATTTGAGACTGCAGTTCTTGGCATTCTCTCTTCTAAGAGCCTGACAAGTGCTGTTGGTGACATTAGTTCCCTTGATGAACATTCGTGTCCAGTTTGGCAGACAGTAGTTTGCAAAATGGGGGGTCTACAATGGTCCTGTCTGTTTGACGTGAACAGAATGTTTTAGTGTTAGGTAATTCACACCAGTGGACATAGGGGTTTACTCATTATTTCTCTTATCTTGAGAAGAAATTTTTCCATTTGTAGCAAAACAAAGTTTACATGGACATACAGAGATCAGGGCAGATGCTACCCTTTTCCAGTGGGTGGGGGGGGGCAGTAAATGTCTAAATAGGCATTACTCTCGCATAGTTGGGAGGTAAATTTCTAAAAGGGCATGCTCAAAAATATCTTATTATATACAAAAGAATATCAATCAAGGCACTTTGTGTCAAAAAGTGCATCATGTGTAGAAATTTTGTGGGAACTAACCCTCCATCCCCCTTCTCTTATTGGTGCTGGCCCTGAAGATGGACTCGTCCAACTGGCATATCGTGACAATGCTAAAGTAACACCAGCAGTGATGAACTTACCATGATTGATTATGGTTTTAAGCATGCAGTTGGTATTACACCCAGATATTGGGGCAATCTTCATGGGGCAAGCTTCAAAGATCATGCATACCGTCTTCATAATTTGAATTAATCTGATTGGCAGTCCATTGTAATCCGGCTATTGTGAGATGTTTCATCAGTCAAAAGGAAAATCAAATCCCATCATTCAATAGAAAGAAATCCTACTGTTACTCCTATGCAATACTTACAGTACATTGCGTAAGTACGATAAGATTGCCTGCCAACTTTGTGTTTAATCTTGTTTACAGCAGCCAGAAATGGCTGAATTGCTTTTCAGTTTTTGGATAATTTATACACTTCCTTGAAATACAAACATTGTTCATGGTTGTGTATATGAAAGTAAAACTATTTAAACATTGATTCATAAACATTCAGTATCAAATGACATGCAATATCTATAAAAATTGATCCCACAAATTGGGGTATTCATGTACTTGAAAACTGGACCAAGATTTCCAGACTCTGTGCATAATGTAACTTATAGTGTATAGTGATTTCTGATAGAGCGCCATCTTTTGGAAAACCGCAGCCACAGAGCCTTCTTTGCGGGCTTCCTGATTTGTTACCTTTTTTTCATTTCAGGTAATTTACAATTATCAATGTCTTTTTCAGATGAGAACTATTTTTACAGAAGGAGACAAAGAGGGATTGATGACCAAACTCTCTCCTTCAGAAAAACTGCATGTCATCTCTTCTTTGAAACAATTTTTGCTCTCCTGCTTCGGTCCACGTGGCCGGGCGAAGTATGTGCAGAACACACACAGTGCTCTGATGACCTTGTCTGCTTCATCTCAAAGCCTGTTTTCAAATCTTAATTTTGTGAGCCCCATCTCGAAGCTCGTCGCAGCCGGCGTTTTGCAGCAGGTGTCCACCTACAGCGACAATGGCTTGTACATGGGCATCATCACAGTGTCCCTCATAGAGGGTGCAATCAAAGCCAGCTTACATCACAGACTATGTTGTCAGGTAAATGAACTTCTTTTGACCTCATGCCTAGCTGCTATCAAGGACATCTCATTCGAGGTAGATCTCTCTGATCTAGATGCAATGCTCTGTTTGGTCCGGAGTATTTTCAGTAGCAAACCTTCATGCTGCCTTAATGCAGCCGAGATGGACAGTCTCAGCAGCCTGGTCTTACAAACACTCTTTCTGAACTTGCCAGATGATTTACCAAAGAGTTTGCCCATACCACTAATAGAATTTGTGAGCATGCCAGGTTACCCTGTGACAGAGACAAAGTTATTCAGCGGGGTACTGTTAGAAGTTCCAGTCAACTTTCACAGAGTCGTCACTGCCTGGAAGAAGAAGAAACCGGGAGAAGGTGAGACAGATATGAAAGTGGCATTGTTCGAAGACTCGCTTGCAATCGATAAATGTCCATTTCCAGGGGCCATCTTGGAAGCCAATTCAGGTATAGACATCTTGGAGCACGAAGTGCAACAAATGAAAGGCCTGTCTTTAAGGATCCACCAAGCTGGTGTCAAGTTTGTTGGTTGCCAAAAAGTCATACATCCTTTTCTAGTGAAGTCACTTCACAAGATAGGAATCTTAACTGTCGACAGGCTGTCTTTCAAGCACATCGGGGCCCTTCAGAATCTCACAGGTAGGTGGCATTCTGTGGTTCCATTTTGCAAAGGAAGCTTATAATGGAGAGGGTGAGGTGTTGTATTAGTGAACATGTGATAAAATGCAACAACACAAACAATGCAAAGCTTGGAAAGCTTTTACAGTGTGGATATGATAAATACTTGAATTGTTTTGTGAGCACGTACAGACAGAATCTCTACCCTTTTCAGGAGACTCAAAAACAATTTGACTCTGAAGTTAAGCTGAAAGTCAGAATAGACTAAAGTTGGTACATGTACACATGAAACAATTCCTAATCTCAGGATACTTGTGAAAAAGCATCCTGTGTGGATACAGTGTTGTCTGTGTTAGCAGGGTTGCTGCAGTCAGTAAAAACCCTGGAAAAGTCATGAAAATGTCAGAGATTATTTTAAGACTTGGAAAAGCGTTGAAATTCAGAGGAATCTTGTGAGATCCTGGAAGAGTCATGGAATTTTTTCACAAAGTGGCATTCTTCATTTCTCACTGATAAGATAAAACTGTCTCCTCACTTGTACTATCAAGATCTATATTTCTCTTCTTGTCTTATTGCTTTGGCTTTTAACTGCTTCAGTCGAAAACTTCATCATGTAAGAAATAAGGTGGAATGTCATGGAAATGTCATATTTGGTCTCAGAAAATGTCATGAAAATTGGTTCCCTTGAGATTGCAGGAACGCTGTGTGTATTAACGATGTATTTACTGTATGTATTTTTGTTTCCTTTTGGCAGGGGCACGCCCTTTTTCATCAATGAACTGTGACATTTCAGAGGACAGCCTGGGTTCACTGAGGGACGTGTCACCTCTCTCCGTTCTGGACCGGCCGCTCTTGCATCTGACAGCGTCCTCTGGTCAACAGAAAAAAGTGACGACGGTGATCTTATGCCACAGAACAGAAGCTTGTTTGCAGGAACTAAGGGTATGGGGAACAAGTTGCCTAGTTCGCTTCGGTCTCTGCACCGTATTAGCTTTCTAACTGTGTGTCCTGATGTCAGTGTCTAAAAGTCACCTCAGTTACATGTATCTGATGCAAGTGCAGTTTGTTAAACATCCATATTAACAGCAATGAGTCAGCTGTCTGGTCAGTTTGCATGTAAAGTGCTCAGTTTCCATTAATTTGTCAATTACTATTTGAAGTAAACAGTCAAGCTGTTTTGATTTAATCAACTCATCAACACATTGGCTATACATTAAGAGGTATTTTACAGTATCTATACAGGATAATTTGTCACTTGTGATGTCAAATTTCAATGAAGCGTCTAGAGCAGTGACTGGGCCAAGGCAAGTCCTTCGCCAGCTCAATCTGTTACGTTTTATGCCATCATGCAGGGAAAGCAGGATTTGTTAACTCTTACCAAAGTCTTCTTAGAAAGTGGGATTGCCTCATGGCTATTACAGCTAATGCTAGCAACACTTTTTATGATAGACTCAAATCAAACCCTTTGCAATTTCTTTATTTTGTTTTATGTTTTTTTTTTTGTTGTTGCAGTTACCACACCATGTCTGCAGAGACTTGTGGAAATAATTTTTGAATGCTCTTTCTGTCATATATTGTGTTTCATATAGAGCAAATAATAACTTTGTATTTATTCATACTAAAACATCGATTTATCCTAGATTTCAACTTAAGTCTGTTTTGACTTTGGTAGATCCTAGACCTAGTGCCCCATCAATTCTCATGAAGTTTTCCTTAGAATAGAGTAGGATCTATCTCGTTCCAGCTGAAAATGCCCCAGACAGGGATAGAAGGATTGCAGTAGCTTGCTTTTATCCAAGTCTTCATACAAAAGATGGGCTGAGTGCTTAATGGCTCTGAGGCTGACATAAAAAAAAAGAAAAAAGAAATGGCTAATGTGCAAACCCAAGTCAAGTCATTTGCTCTTCTTTTTTCTTTTAATGTATCATTGTGTGTGATGTTTTATTGAAGTAATATTTTGAGAGGGACGTGGAAGTGAACTGGCATTGACTTGTGTTTTGATAAGTGTTCATCATCGTCGAATGATTGTCAGTTTGATTTTCCTTTCTGTTTTGTCTAGCATGCCTTCAATGTAGCCTACCATGTTGCTAGCTTGTCTATCAGTCATCCAGAGGTGGTCCCTGGGGGTGGTATCTTTGAAGCCCAGTTGATCGCTGCCACCCGTGGGAAGGTGAGTATTCAATGTGTATCATCACTGCAACTCTCAGACTGCAACTGTTTTGTCAGAACTTCTGAAAATGAGATAAAGAAAACTAATAGGAAACTGTTTTGCTGACAGTAGGTTTGCCTGTTTCTGTGGTGGTGGTGGTTAGAACGAGCTGTGGGACAAATTTGATCAAGGCAGGGGACTACATGCTTCTACAGTCATTGTAATATGTTCATGAGTGAATGGAAATCTCTTTGTGAAGCCAGGAGTACCTTCTAAATGAATTCTTTATTCATTGCCTTTGATAAAGATAAACTGCTCGTGAGGTAAATTACAAGTGTGCTAATTTTCACGTTAAATGGTGAAAACAGTTAGCATTGTCTCTGCTGTAATGTATGAAAGATGCAAACCACATAGACTTGAAAAGTAATTTTTCCATTCATAGTTTTAGTTGTTACATAATCATTACATAATGAGTCAATGACTTTAACATTTTATTTTGAACATTGCACCCAGCTTGAATGTCAGAACTGAGATTGATTTTCCTTTTACAGTAATTTCCTCAATCTCTGTCTATCTTGTTATAGTCTCCTTTTCACCTTCCATTTTTTTTTCTTACAACAGCTTGTGAAGCTTTTGGAAGGTGCAGAGTCAAATCTCTCTTGTTCCTCCCATCAGTTTAGTCAGGCTGCAGAGGTGTTTCTGGGATCACTAGGTTGCATCACACAAGCTCTCAAACTTGACCCCGCAGTCTCCCGTCCTTCCGACCAAACTTGTTTTCAGGTGTCTACTGACGAGAAATTGGATTTTGCCATGAACGAACACATACCATCACCACCGGACCCTCGGTCGAAGAGAGGTCAGGGAGAAAGTCACCAACATGGCATGTTCAAATGGAAGGGAGAAGACTGTGGCAATAGGAAAGGCTTTTCAAAGTGGAATGGCAAAGTTGTCGATTTGTTAATTGTCAAGATGAATGCCTTGAAGATGGCAGTTGAGATGGCGAACTTGATACTCAGTATCGGTGCTGTCGTCAGTACACCTGAGGTGTGATGAAAATGGACTTTGTGTTAAAGAGGCAGTACTTCATGCAGCAGGGATGAAGAAATATGTATGTAAACTGTAAAGGATTGATATTCACAGGTAAAGATAGGTTCCAAGAATTTATGTCACATTCTCAAATGGCAGTGGTATTTGTTCACACATACTTTACATACCATCACCTCTGTGTCTTTGAAAATTTCGGTTACCACTGATACAACAAGTCAAGAGAGTGATGGGAGAGAATGGAGGTCACAGGAGGCATTACTTGGTGCCAGTCAATGTCATTTCCTTGGAAAGATGTCATTTTTGCCAAAGTCAAAATATACGACGAACTTTGTCATAAAATGTATTTTCTGATGTAATGACATAACTCTTCCTTATCTGCCTTCAAGCTTAGAAAATCAATCGTTGCAACAAATTTCCGACATTTTTATCCCTACAATGTAGAACAGTGGATGAGACACGGAAGAATTAAAGCATAGTTAAGTGTTATCAGTATGCATTACCTGCCTACATTGCAGTGTTGTATTAAGTGCACCAGCCTTTTTGTCAGTTTGGGCCAATTACTTACATTTCAATAAACAATTTGCACACTTCACCTGAGTTGCTGTGCTTTTATTTCTTTTAGAGTCATGTGTTTGCAGTACTTTGAAAGAATCTCCATAAAAGAACAGATTTCTCATAGATGTCATACTTTCACCTTTTTGGTTTCGATGAAATTGTAACCTTTATTATCATGCAGTGTATGTAAGTGTGTATCTATGTATGTATGTTTGTGATGCCTACCTTGTAAACATGATATCTCATGAAGGGACATATGTACAGATCTCATATTTGGTATGTGAGTGAACCATATTGAGTACAAGAAGCCTATTGTTTTTGGTGGAGGTCAAAGGTCATTTGGGGTCATGGGGTGAAATAGTTAAAACCATTTAAACATGAAATCTGAAGAAGGGAAGCTGTGGTAGATCTCATATTTCGTTTGTGGGCGTACCATATTAGGTGCAAGAAGACTATCGCTTTTGGTGAAGGTCAAAGGTCATTTTGGGTACACAGGGCTCAACTATTAAAAACCTTGTAAACACAATATCCTAAGAAGTAAGATTCATAAAAATAATTGCTCATGATGAATTCATCGAAACCA